>JAESUZ010004998.1:0-66376 GCA_017311185.1 Proteles cristata cristata | reverse complement strand
GTTCCCTTATATCTGTATTACTTTGGCCACCAAGTTATTGATCAATAAGCAACCATTTGTAATGATCTGTTGATTAAGGAGTAAAAATGTTACTTTCACAATCCTTAACCTCCTTCCAAGATCTTGACACTTTTCTACGCGTGGATCCAGAGGCTGGTGTCAGTGAGGAAGAGGGGCCTCTGGGGTGTGGCGGGGAGTGGCCCTAATGACAAAACACCCTGATTTTCTCCTCTGTCATCGATCAGATGCTCAACTCACGGCCACTTGCATCCCTTTTTCAGTTTTAGGTTTCCAGCTGCAAAAATATGGAGTTGTACTAGTATTTCTGTGACTCCTTCTTTTCCAAACACTATAGAAATAGGTCATTGACAGTAAGTTAAAGACCCTCAACAAGGCCTGCACTGGAGTCAGGCAGGAGATGTGTGCAAGGCACACAACCGAAGGCTGTGTCCATTCTCAGGTTGTGTGAGCAAATGCTGCGTTTGCACAGCCCGAGGGGGACACTGGCCTGAGCCTGAGAAGGAGGCCTTCTTCAGTTTCATACCCTCCATCCCTTCTCTGGCCCCACCACCGTCTGGGTCCTGACCTCCATGAGGGAGGTGCGTGGGGCCCAAGGGGGGACAGAGCAGTGCTTCCCATACGCGAGTATGCCTTCTACTAACTTGGAGATGTTGTTCATTCTGATCTAGAACGGGGCCCAAGATTGTGCCTTTCTAATCATCAATGTCCGTGTGGGAATTCAGTCCCAAAGTGCACAAATGTCTAAATTTGTCAAGAGAGGAACCAGAAATTTGTGATAGATTTGAAGTTTCTTTATTCTTTTATTTTTTAATTTGTTTTGAGAGAGGGAGAGGGAGAGAAAGAGAGAGAGAGAGAGAGAGAATCTCAAGCAGGGTCCACACTAATGCCGTGAGGCTCAATCTCATGAACTGGGAGGTCATGACCTGAGCCAAACTAAAGGTCAGACACTTAACCAACTGAGCCACCCAGGTACCACAGAAGTCTCTTTATTGTTAAATATTGGACAGTTTACTTTCACTTTGCCAAAATTTGTGGGGTGAAATGAGGCCGTCTGAAAGTCAATTTGGTCCCACATTAAAATCAATTTGTCACATTAGGTATAAAATCAAGTTTCAGGAATTTCCCCCACGTTTGGACAGAGAAAATGGGCAACATAACAGCCAGCTCTCAGAAAGAAATGTAACCACAAAGTCAACACCCCATCTGCTCCCGCCAAAAATGTCACCCCAAAGAAAGGATGTCAGAGGAAAAGTTCATTAAACTTGGTTTTGTGTCCCGGGGGTCCCCTTCCCTGTATTGACATGAAGGCACAGAGGCCCCCTCCTCCTCTTCATCCTTTCTCCCCACTGTATTTCCACTGGTAACTTCTTCAATTACCATGTCTCCATCCTCAGTTCCCTACATGTCCAGAGCTCTCTGGACTGAATAGCTACTTAGCCTGTCTGCCTAGCATCCCCTTCTGGTAACAACCCCTGTTCATTGGGGGATCCATTTCCCCCCATTTGCAGTTTGTGGGATTCAAACCGCATCCACCTTTGTGCATCCATGGCTCCGATGTGGACCATGACCCAGGCCTGGCCAGTGGGAGTGTTCTACGACCTCAGCCTCAGTGGTTTGGGAGCAAGCACACAACCCAGGCAGGATTACTTTTCCTGCCTCATATGAGTTATTGAGAAAGGAGAAGCTCCTCGCACTGGAACTAATGAACTTTCTTTCAGTTTTCATGATACCCTGTGTGAGATGTGCTCATATGTGTCTCCATTTCACAGATGGAAACACCGAGGCCCAGGGAGGTAAAGGAATATGCCGGAGGTCACGTAGCTTGCAAATGATAGAGCTGAGGTCTGAGTTTGTCAATTGCAGAGCTGAACTCTCGGAGACTGTGTTATGTTGCCTGGTAGCCAGGAGCTGCCGGTGGTCATTTTTGTCAACTTACAGGGTGAGCTTCGATGAGTGTGAACGGATCAGAGAAAGAAACAAATGAGAGATCGACAGAGAGCCAGGGTCCCAACACTACAGTCTGAAGCCCTGGATTTTACCTGAAACCCAGATTTACCCATTGGACATGCTAGCTCTAGGAGCTAAATTACTCTTCTTTTGGTTTAAGTGAGTTCAGTTTGAGTATTTCATTTGTTTTGTTTTTTTTGTGTCAGAAAGATTTCTGGTTACTACACAGTAACCATGGGCAAAGCAGTTCTTTTGTCTGGGACTCAATTTCCTTATTTATAAAACGAGGGGCCCATTAGCATTTTCCTGGCTTGATGTGGTCTCTAACATTTTTCCAGCCTTCATTAACCTCATCTAAGCTTTTGTTTCCATATCATTTAAGAAAGGAAGCCAAGATACAATGGGCTCTTTCCACCCCAAGTTCAAAACCGAGGTGATTATACTTACCTTGTTCATTGTCTGTATCTCACTACCCTGTAAACTCTAGGAGGGAAGGCAGTTTTGTCTGATTTTCTTACTGCTCTCTTCTCAGTATCTTGAACTCTGTCTGATTCAGAGTGTGACCTCGAAATACACACACATATATATCTCAGTATATAGATAACTATATACATATATATAGTTTAATGAATAAATAAATTCTTACTCATTTGTTTTGGGCACAATTTTCAGTCACTGATCCTTATTCTGGTGGGAAAGTGGTTAGCGATGGCATCTGTTTCTATCTGCATCGTGATTTTCTCCTTGGTTTTTGGCTTTGTGAACAGAAGGAATAGATGAAGTATGTTGAATCTGCCTCGAATAAAACACAAGCTTTTAATGCTTCTTAAAGCCTGTGACATATTATTACTTCCAAACTCACAGTAAACAGTTAAGTTCTCGTGATGGATGGATTTCCAGTTTGAAATGATATAAGATATAAGAGAGGGCTATTAACTCCCTTCCTATTTTACTTATGTTTCAATATCTTAGTAGAGCTATTATACGAAATTGATCCCCCGGCTTTAGAAAATAGGGGTGCTGCTGACAGTGTCATATGCTATTATAGACTATATTCCAGAATGACATCCAGCCCAAGCTTCTCTCTTGTTAATAAACCCAAGTTTCATTTGAGCGGCAATGTGCTCAGACCCAGGGAATAATAATGATTATAATGGCTGTAGCTGAGGTAGTTCTTATTGTGTCCCAGGCACTGTTCTAAACCAGTGACATGGATTTACTCATTGACTATATGAAGGCAATGGATGGGGATTCATATCAGCCAGATGTGCTATTGGGGTCCCCTGCCTTTCATGCGGTGAGGAGTGACCACAGTGTTCCCCTGTAACCAGCCACAAGCAGCACAGAGTGAATTGGATAAGGAGGTGGCCTCTGGTGCCATTTCTGTGACCTTGGATAAGTGAAGTCATAGGGGTAAAGCTTGTTTTGTTTTGTCTTAATCTCTGAAATGGGGATGATGATGATGATACCTATCTCATGGGGTTGTTATGATTCTGTGAGCTAATACATACTCAGAAAAATGCCGAGGCCAGTGGTTCCCAACTGAGGCAAGTCTGCCCTCCAGGAGACTTGTGGTGACAACTGCAGACATTCTGGTCATCACCTGGGGTGGGGGTGAAGGGCAGGTGCCACTGGCATCGAGTGGATAGAGACCTGAGATGGTACCAGTGTACAGGACAGATTCCCTCTCCTCCCCCAACAAAGTACGATGGGGCCCAAATTATCAATAGCACAAGAGGCGTGTAGGCAAAAGCATTTCTTGCTGATAGCCAGGAGAGACATCCTCTCTTAAAATCGTGACATGGGTTTGGTATTTTAACCCCATTAAAGGAAACCAGCCCATTGGTTAATTCACTTCTAAGGGCTCTGCTTATCATCAAAATATGCCAAAGTCAAAATTTTTGTATATGACAAGTACGTGCTGATATTTAAGTGCTTATACTAAATGACCTAATGAAAGTAGAAATCTCATACTGTTTTTTGGAATTCTTAGCAACTATCAAACCTACCCCGGCGTGAACTTTAGGAGGTTATCCTAATAAGATATGACTCATTTGTTTGACACATGTTTGTTGAATGCCAATAATGGACCCAAAGAGGGCAGGGCCTGGGGTAAAACCGAGAAGAAACAAGGGCTGAGCCTAATTCCCTCTCTTTCTGGAACCTGCAGCCTCGAGTGAAGTATGACCATGAAATGTTAATTACCAGAGGGTCCTGCGGCAGCACCGAGGTCTATGTGACCTATAACAGGAGTTGGAGTTGTTTGGGGATCAGGAAGAGACTTTCCCCGAGGAAGGGGGGTCAGCATGGCGCCCTAAAGAGGCAGCAGAGTACCACGTTACAGGCATGCTCTAGAGTCAAACTGTTAGGTTTTGAGTGCTTCTGGCTTCATGATCTTGAGTAATTAATCGCCAGAGGGTTCAAATGTGAACTCATAATAAGCTTCAAATGTCCTAAGTCTTCAGTAAGTATTAGCTCTCGCATTAGCTAAAGGACAGGGCAAAAACAGGGGACAGGCAGAAAATTATTTTAAGATTTGACAAAACTGGTTCCTAATTTAGCTCTTGCATGTCACATGACTCCGGAACCTGGGTCAGCATCACTGTGGCCAGAGTTAGAAACAACCCAAACGTCTAGCAAGCGGTGAATGGGTATGTGGTATATCCATATAAAATGCGGTATATCCACACTGTGGAATATTAGTTGGCAGTAAAGAGGAAGACAGTCCTGATACGTGCTATGACTTGGTTGTATCTCAAAAACATCATGCAAAGCAAGAGAAGTCAGACATAAGGAACTACCCATTATATGATTTCATCTATATGAAATATTCAAAAAAGCAAATTTAAAAAGACAGAAAGTAGGTTAGTAATTGGCTAGGATAGGGGGTGAGAGTAGGGATGAACTGTACATGCGCATGAGGGATCTTTTTGGGATGATAAATGTCCCATCACTGGATTGTGGTGATAGTTGCACAGTTTGGTACATTTACTAAAAATCACTGAAGTGGGTAAATTTTATGTTCTATACATTGTTTGTAAACTTAGGTTTAAAAAGATGCCTTGTGGCTGAGTTCAATAATCTTTCAAGCTCCTAAACTTTTACTGCAGGAAGCTTAATCATTACTTTGAAATATTTGGTTTCTAAAGACACTGAGTCTCTGGCAAAGTCAACTGGAATATTATCACTTTAGCTAAACTGGGAAGTAGCCTTGATGAATTTACCAGGTACCCCTGGTATTTGAAAGGATTCGACATTTTGTAAGATCTGCTCCAGAGTCTTTGACATCTCCCCATTTTATAAACTTTGCACAGCATTACCTCATCTACCCACAGAAATCCTCTCTCCGAGATATTCTTACAAGGATTGTTCAAACAGAAATCCACATTGCTTCTATTTTATCTTTCGTGTAGCCAAACTTGAAGGCATTGGCTTTTAGGTCACTTGAGGTCCCCCAAATATAGATCTGGGTGAAGATTTCCTTTGGGCATGAAAACATTTTACTTCTGATGAATTTGTATATGTTTTCCTATGATGAAGTATGAGACGTATAGTAAAGTATGTTTTCTTTTTTGTCTTTGCCACAAGGATAGGCAAAGTTAAAATTGATGGTCAGTGTAGCTGTAACTGTGATGTATGGTGATGTCTGCCTTACTGCTATTTTAACTGTTTCTCCCCCCCTCATGATTCTATATATAATTGTCCCATTTACATTATGCCTAGTTTAGTAAGATTGCTTACATTTCAGACAGAGAATGGATTACAGATGAAAATAATGAATACATAATTATGTACAGTAAACATTATTCTTTTGTGCTTTTGAAATTAACCAACGCGGGCAGAACCATTTGTTGTTGCTGCGCGCGCACGCACACATGCTTGCGTGTATGTACTTTGATGTATAAATATACTGATACAGATGAGACTGTGAATTCTCAGCTGAAAACTATGAGCATATAGTGAAAATTTGTGGCTAGATTTAAATCCTTAGAAACTGGACTTTAGAAAGGAAACGGTAATGCAAGGTAAATTTTGCCAGGAAGAACCAGGTGATATTTCTTCCGTTATAAACCCTACAGCAGTTATAAGGGACTTAAGTTTAGATTACTTTAAGATACTTGTAGTTGGGGTTATAGGATTCAGAAACAATTGTTTCATTGAAAATTATTTCTCATGACCTCGATATAACTTCAAGGGCATCTAATACCTAAGGAATCAGATCAAAGATGCCACTTGAAATTTCAAAATACAATCCTAAGATATTCCACTGCAGCCTTCTGGCAGCAGATGTACGAGTTGCGGCTCTGTCTTTGAAAATCAGTCTTGCCATTTCACAAAGAACAGTGTGAAATTGAACTTGCAATTAAAAAATAAGCTCTGGTGGTTCCCCTCCTCCCCATAAACTGCCCTGCACAACCAAACCGAGGGTCATCAAGAAACAGAAGGAAGAGAATGCTGCAAGATTTCAAAGATGCCTGGTAGGAATATTTCTTAATTGAGCCGTGCTTTCGAGCCGCATGGAAGTGTTCTTATTAAAAATTAAATAAGAAGAGAGAAGCAGAGAAGAACACGGATGGGCTCCGTGAGATTAGAGCTTCATGAGATTTACTTAAAAGGCTTTCATTAGGTGCTGGGGGTTCTGTGGCACATTCAAACCCACCTGTACAAAACAGAGGTGCTCTGGCTGGTTGCCCTCTTTCCTAGGAAATGCGAAACATCGGTGCTCAAAATGAGACTAGGAGCAGGATATTTCCATGGTGTTTTCTGAAATGAGGTCTGTATTTCCAGATTGCTATGTGATTACCCCTTTTATTCATTCCTTCCCTCCCTCCTTCTTCTCGCCTCTGTCTGTGGGGGTTAGTATCCTTCCTGTCTGCGGTTTTCTTCTTTATTTTGTTATTATTTTTTTTAAATCAATTTCCTGTCTTGGACGAACGGAGGGAAGGCTTCAGCAGTGCTTCTCAGACTTTAATGCGCACATGAATCACCTGGGGGCTTTGTGAAATGCAGATTTTGATTCAGCAGGTCTGGCGTGGGGCCCGAGATCCTGCATTTCTCACAGGCTCCCAGGCGGTACCAACGTCGCTGGTCTGTGGCCCACTGGAGAGTCGCAAAGGGCTGCAGGGGTCCCTAAAGTAGATGAGTCATGTTCTAAATGTAAGACAGAAGATGGAATTAGAGAAGTTACATTTGGACACTAGTTGGCATGGCTGAGTGATTTGGGGCAAGTCGCTTAATGACTCTGGTCATATCTGTCCTGAAATGTACAATGTACTGCTTAATGGTTTTATTATTTAGGGAGACTGAAGGACGTGTGGAAAGCACTTTGCTCTCCATAAAGAACCAAGAATGTTCTGGATTCTTTTGGTTGCTCTAAGCATCACTGTACGATCGCCCTCAGAGCTCACCTGGGGAAACCCCGCCCACCGCTTTTCTTTGCCCTTTAACCCCTTCCCAGACACCTTCCAGGTTGACAGTGGCGTCCCCTACAAACGTCGGAAAGCCTGGCGTCGCCCAGTTTTGTGTTTTCATATAAGCATAATGTGCTCTTTCTCCCCAGGGCATTCGCCCTTACATCTTACCTTGCAATATGTGCGGAAGGATTTTGTGACTTTGTTCCCAAATGAAAGGCATCTGGGCGCCAAGCAGACCCACCAGGAGGAATTCGAGCAGGTGAGATTCTCTCTGGGGTCCCCAGAGTTACACAAAACAATGCTCCCCACTTGTGAGTCACTTAACATCAGGCTGCCTATCCACATGCCCCGTTATTATTTTTCACTTTACCTTTGTCTCTAACTCTGTCTTGAATAATGAAAATCTGTTGTAAAAGGAAATAGAAATGGCAACCTGTATAAAAGGTACGCACTGATAAAAAAAATATGTAGCTAATGAAATAGTTAAAATGTGTATCTGTGTCTCCTCTAAAATGTTTTGTACAAGAGGGGAACATACTAGCATTTGGACAACACGGCAAATCGTATCTCACTCCAAGAAGCTCCTCTTAGCATTTTTCAGTGGACGGGAGAGCAAAACACGTGAAGCACATCAGAGGCTAGGGAAGCGAGCAGCCTGGAAGATCAGGGTGGGGTCGTCTCTTCCAGAAGGGTAGACAGCGTGCCCTATACCCTCCTGTGTCCCCAGTGCTTAGTGCTTGGCACAAAATAGCTGCTCAGTTAACATAGGATGAATGAATGGAAACGTGGATGAATGAATAGATGAATACTGCCTTCTTCCCCATTCAGGGAGGCGGTTTTCAAAACAGATTTCCTTCAAGTTTCTTTTTAGAACCAAAATGGTTTTCAGTTGTCCTATATCAAACTCCTGTGTCCATTTTGAAATACCACGTTTTGGAAAGAGCTGCATCTGATTTCCCCATGATCACAGAGCTTGAGTCTTCACGAAGGACGAGAGAACCGAGGCTATGCTTAGGCTGTTAGTGGAATTTATAAAGGCAGAGAGAATTAAGTATACATCCTATATATATTTGCAGTAATGTCAGTACTAGATGCCTTTTGTTCTTATTTAGTTGTTGTAGAGTCTGCTTGACTAAAGTACTGTGAAGAAGGTGTCAGTTACATAAAATCAAAGGACTTGAATGCTGGCATCCTCAGAGCTGCCTAATTTAAGACCACTGAAACTCACATGATATTGTTAATTCCTATCATAGCTCAAAAATGGATTTTTCTAGATCCAACTGGATCACAGGCTAAGGCCGTATGCATAGATGTATATAAAGTGTGTACACAAACACATACCCACATATACACATTGCTATTTATCATACCAGAACATTCCAGTTTGCAACAAACATGCAGAATACCAAACTGTGAGTTACTGAGTATTCCAAATTCTAAGTATTAGAATTCTTTTCTTAGTATAACTGACATAATTATTGTTTTCAATGAAATCAGAGATTTTCTTTATGCAATCTATTTTTAAGAAAGATAGATATGAGCAAGCTTAGAGCACACACACCTATCATATAATTATATTCTTTCTGAATCTTTATACTCTGTGCTATGATTTCCTTTCTGTCTTATTGGGGGTTTCATCCAGCAAGTGAATGACTGGAGGAAAAGAAATAGAAAATTTTTGTCATAAACATCGGTGTGGTTGGATCACATCTATCTTAGATGGAAGTAGGATTTTTTTTTAGTGCTTTACATCCTGCTTTTTCGGGTCTTACCTCTCTCCCCAGATCTCTAGGTTGTAGATAATTCAGCTTGTAGTTTCTAGAAGTTGTTTGGAGAGGACATTCACAAGCGTGTGTGTGCGTGTGCGTGTGCATGTGTGTTCTGCCCTGTCACCTGTTTTCAGTCAGACAGCCCCAGAATTTCATGGAATGAATCAGAGCTCCCAGTTCAAGTGTTTGGATGCGATGAGCCTCAATTAGGCTGAAAATAGAGGATACCCAGTGAAATCTGCATTTCAGATAAACAGTACCTAATTTTTTACTACAGCTGTCTCCCAAATACTGCACAGGACATATTGTACTAACGATAATTCATTGTGTATGTACAATTCAAATTTCGCTAGGCAGCCTGTGTTCTTATTTGCCAAATCAGGCCACCCTCACCCCCAACCGTCAGCGTCAGGCCTGGGCCCTCACTGGTCTAAGCTAGAGCAGCATTTTCCATGACCATCAAGAACCAAGACTAAGACTTTTGTTGGCTGCCTGTGGGAGAGACAAGCTTTCGCTTCCCCAGAGTTGAGGCTGAGATGATTATCTGGAGCTGTTGCTGCAGTGTCATTGAGCCAATGTGGTACATCCAACATGGAGGGACGGCACACATTGGTAACGATAACAATGTCTATGTCTAGGCATCGCTCCAAGTACAACCTATTAGCTCATTATTCTGTCTGTCGTTTCCTGCTTGACTACAAAGGTGAAGGGTAGGGTTGGGTGTGTTAAGTTGAACCATCATGATTTTTCTGGCTCAACCTAGCGGTTTTCTCTCACGACCAGGTGTGATGCGTAAGTGACGACAGCAGGGTCCCGGGCTCCTTTGTTTTTGCTTATCTGCCTTCCCTCAGCATGTGGGTTTCATCTTCATGGTCAAGGTGGCTGCTAGCCCTCCTGGCAGCCTTTTATTGTGTCAGGACGAGGGGGAAAATATGAATTGGGTTCCTCCCAAGTGGGGCAAGAAACTACCTTTGAAAGCTTTGTGTTTTTTGCAATTATTGTCCCACTTTAGCAATGAAGCACCCAGAGCACAGAGAAGGCAGATAACTCCTTCAAGGTCACACGGTTAGTGTATGAGTCATGACTTTCCAGAGAAACAGAACCAACGGAAGCTGTATTTTAAGGAATGAGCCCAAGGGATTGTGGGGCTGGGTCTGAAACATACAGAACAGGCCGGCAGGCTGCAGACCCAGGGAAGAGATGATGTTGTAGCTGGAGTCCGATGGCCACCTGGAGGAAGAATTCCCTCTGCCTCGGGTGACTTCAGTCTTCTTTCTTAAAGCCTTCAACTGATTGGGTGAGGCCCATCCGCAAATGGAGAGTAACCAGCTTTATTCAAAATCTACTGCTTTCAATGTTAAGCATACCTAAAAGATAACCTTCACAGTGACATTTAATTGTTTTTTGATATTTATTTATTTTTGAGAGAGAGAGAGAGAATGAGAATGAGAATGAGTGGGGGAGGGGTAGAAAGAGAGGGAGACACAGAATCCAAAGCAGGTTCCAGGCTCTGAGCTGTCAGCACAGAGCCCAACCAGGGGTTCGAACTCACGAACCGTGAGATTATGACCAGAGCTGAAGTTGGACGCTTAAATGACTGAGCCACCCAGGCAGCTCCACAGTGACATTTATTTAAAGTGGTATTTGACCAAATACCTGAGTATTGTGGCCTAGTCAAGTTGACACCCAATGTAACTGTCACAGTTAATTCCAGTGAAACTGGGATCAAATCCCAGTGATGTCATCACAGCCCAGACACTCTGCCTCGGCCACCGTTAGCTCACTTGGCCTCTTTGAAGAAAAAGTATTACACGGAGGGCAAGTACTTGTCATCTTTCATTGGAAAGCTGAATAGTAGATTTTTAGTCACTGTCTACATGAGTCACTTGATTTTACTTTTTTAAAAAAACACATACTGAAAACCACATGTAAGAATTATATAGCCTAATGCAATCATGTAAGCTAAACACCTTTATAATAAACAACCACTCAGCTCAAGAAATAAAAGTCTCCTGGTCACCCCAGAAGCCCGTTCATGTACTATTTCCCAGTTCACATCCCTCGCTCTGCCCCAAAGCAACTGTGATCTTACGGAGGGCTTGGCTTGCACCTGTTTTTGTAAATAAAGCTTTATTGGAACAGAGCTATGCCCATTCATTTACCTTCTGTCTTTGGCTGCTTTTGCGTCATAAAGGCACGGTTGGGTGGTGGCAACAGAGACTGTCTGACCTTCAATGCCTTGAAAATATTTACTGCAGGGAAATTTACGGACTCCTAATCTTGGCTTTCACAGTGGTAATATCCTTGAGTTTTTAAAATATTTTTATCACTCAAGTGTTTACCCCTAGGCCTTGTCTCTTTCTGTGTTGTTGTCATTATGTCTTTTAAGTCTCTTTGAATCTACAGGTTCCCTCTCCATTTCTTTATTTTCACTGCAGTTTACTTGTGGAGGACCCAGGCCATTTAACCTGTAGTTTCCCACAATCTGGATTTTGTGATCGCATCTTCTTGGTGCAGCTGAGAATGTTCCTGTGTCCACTGTATTTCCTGAATTGACATTTAAATCTAGAGATTTGGTCAGATTTGGGTCCAGCCTCTCTGCCCAGACTTTTGGTGGTGGTATATCCATTCATCAGGAGGCATGAAATGTGTGATCTTCTCTCCTCTAGTGTCATAGCTGTTGACACAGCCTAATGGACGATGCTTACATTAGATTCTTCACTCTGGCTTGTAAAATGCGGATATGTTTACATATATATATATACACGTATATATGTAAACTGAAATACTTTTAAGAAGAGATACTTTGTGTCATCTTCCATTTGATTTCCTAGAAGCTCCTGCAAGTTTATATAGAAAAGGCAGATGAATGTGTCATTCTTTTTCTTGATCAGTTTTTGGCATAATAAATTGGTTTCTCCATCATTTTCCATTTAGTTAGGAGACCATTTAGTTTTATTAGTAGTGTTACTATTATTATGATTACTAATGTCATTATGACACAATGAGGGATGTGATAGGTTTCAGTCCTTTGTAATTATCTCAGTGAAGCTCAGATTACTCCTTTTTTTGGCCAGTGGGAAACTTTTCAAGTGGATTCCTGAGTACTTCTGACATGGCCCTGATAGCTCGTTTACTTTCTGGCGTAAGATGTTCTTAATCACCTACATTTTCTGCCCCAGATCTGGAAGGAGGCTTCCTTCTTTCCTCCATATCCCTGACTCCCCACCCCAGCTCTTTAAAAGTGGTATTTCAAGACCATAATCTGTGTGCTAGGGATGTCCCTTCTAGTTGGCTGGTCATTGGTTTTAGGTGTTCACAGAATACAGAACCAAGAAGACAGAATACCATATGAGTTTCTACTGATCCTTCCAATTCAGATTCAGCACTACAGGATTTCACTGAAGCTCTTCTATGTTATGTTTGTATTTCCTCTTCCTTGCTGAGAATTTTGGTTCTCAAAGATGTAGGGGATGATGAAATTATAATAATCTCATAATTACTCACTTCCTGTGTGTCCAATTCTACAACCGTCTCGGAATAAGAGTACTAATACCACTGTAACCACTATGATTACTTAAAAATGTTAAAATTATTTTTCACATGTTTTCTCCATTTAATATCCTCGCCCCTTTTGTATTATTGTTGTATATCCATAGGGTGTGAGCACGTGGTCTTTGCATACTACATTCTCCCCCTCAACCCTCCTTTATCTTCAAACCCATAGGTATTTGTATGTTTCATCTCCACGCCAAGTCTTCTTGTCGATCACTCTAGTCATTTTGATTGAAGCTCATTTTCTGGTAGATTTCTCAAGTAGCACTAAGGATTTTTTCTATTCTCACGTCCACCAGACACCCCATTTCTTTCCTCTGCTGCTTCTGTTCAGTCCTATCGACTCAGCACTGTGACTCATGCCCCCACATTGGAAAGCACTAGAACTCTGGTTTGCAGACGTTCTGATTTTTGCCCTGAGTTCTTGCATGATGATAATAGTTTGTGCCCTTCTAACAAGGAAGTCAGTTTTGCTGGATATAAAATCCTTAGCTCAGATTTTCTTTCCTTAAAATATCTTAAATATGGTACTTCATTTTCTTCTGGCATAACGTGTTACTGTCAAAAAAATCTAACGACAATGATTTTCTGTCCTTTATAAATAACTTTCCTTTTTTGCCTAAATGCTCTAATGATACTCCTTTGGCTTGAAAGCCCAACAGATTTTATTTGAATATATCTCGGAGGTGATCAGTTTGCTGTTTCTCAGGTACACGGTGCAACTTTCAACAATAGTTCCAAATATCTATGTTGTTGACTTTTAGGAAACCTTTCTTACTTTACATATTTTGGAATTTGTTTCTTGCACTGGTTTTCTCTTTCAGGAATCCCCTTTTCCATTCCTTTTTAAAAATCTTCTCTGCTTATCTTTAACATTTGTCCTCTTGTTGGAAACTTTTTATCTCCTTTTGTTTATTTTTAATTTTTAAAACTTTCTTTTTCAGGCTTTTGTTTGTCTTAAGGCATTATAGACTGTGCTAAAGTTTGTGCTCATTGTTCTAATCTTACATATTTTTATAGCTCGGGTACTATATAATTTTATTGTATAATGTAGCAGGCTGCAGGTTTGATCTGTTTTGTGGGCATATCATTCTGGGATTCTTTCATCTTCTGTAAGAATGTTACTGGTTCTTGGTTCTCTTTTTTCCCCTCTTGTAATGTTGCAAGGGATCTGACCTCAATACTTTTCTGTTGTCACTTTTATATGAAATTAATTGTCTCGAACTTCGAGAAGGAAATGCGGCTTGGGATACGTTTTCCGATCCCACCGAGCCTCCGCATCTGTGTCTTTAGGTACCTTGCAAGTATGGTGGCTTCCTTTCCGAGATTTTTCTGGCTCTTCTTCCAACCTCTCTCCTTCCCCCACAATCACTTTTATCTGAACCTTCAGTTTTGAATCTCTTCCCAGTAGACTGTCCTTGGGATGGGGCCCCCGATCCCAGAAGGGGATTCTGGCTGGTTGCCGTGCAGGGTTCATGTGGTCTGGGTAATCCTCCTTCTCTGAGCTCACGTGACCTCTGGCACTTGCTGGCTCTAGAGGGGTCACAGCAACGGCGTTGCTTGCCGCCCCACACTGGCCCACTGTGGTTGCCAGTGACTTCCTGTTGACTCTCTAGAGTGTCTCCTGTTCTGGGATCTACAGACACCCCACTTCTTTCCTCTGCCTCTTCCCTTCAGAGTCTGACCCACTGGAGACTCATGGCTCCTGTCCCCAGGCTCCTACTTGAAATTTGGGGTTTGTCATGATGCCTTGTTCCCTCCTTTTGTTGTATGTGTTGTTCATGGCTTTGCTATTTAGGTGATTTCTCCCTCCCTTCCTTCCTTCCTCCCTCCCTTCCTTCCTCCCTTCCTTCCTTCCTTCCTTCCTTTTTGCTTCTGTCTTTCTGTCTGTCTGTCTCTCCCAGTTGACTAACTCTGATGCATGATTTGTTTTTTTAAAAAGTTTTAATGTTTATTTATTTTTGAGAGAGAGAGAAAGAAATGGGGTAGGGGCAGAGAGAGAGAGAGAGAGAGAGAGAGAGAGAGAGAGAGAGAGAGACAGAAGATCCCAAGCAGGCTCTGTGCTGGCAGTAGAGAGTGTGACATGGGGCTCGAACTCAGAAACCATGAGATCATGACCTGAGCTGAAGTTAAATGCTTAACCAGCTGAGCCACCCAGGAGCCCATGATGCACACTTTCTGTAGTCTAATTAATTATTATTATTTTTTTTTATTTTATTTTTATTTTTTTTTACAAATAGTTTATTGTCAAATTAGTTTCCACATAACACCCAGTGCTCATCCCCACAAGTGCCCTCCTCCATGCCCATCCCTCCTCCCCCCCACATCCATCAGTCCTCAGTTTTTGTCAGCATTCAAGAGTCTCTCATGGTTTGCCTCTCTCCCTTTCCCCCACCATTTCCGCCCTTCTTCTCCCCCTTGTTCCTCCGTCAAGTTCCTCCTAATCCTTCTATACGTGCAAACATATGATATTTGTCCTTCTCTGCCTGACTTATTTCGCTCAGCATAACACCCTCAAGGTCCATCCATGTTGCTACACATGGCCAGATTTCATTGTTTCTCATTGCCATGTAGTATTCCATGATATAGATAAACCACATCTTCTTGATCCATTCATCTGTTGATGGACACTTCGGCTCTTTCCATGTTTTAGCTATTGTGGAGAGTGCTGCTATGAACATTGGGGTACATGTGCTCCTATGCATCAGCATTTCTGTATCCCTTGGGTAAATTCCTAGCAGTGCTATTGCTGGGTCATAGGGGAGTTCTATTGTTAGTTTCCTGAGGAACCTCCACACTGTTTTCCAGAGGGGCTGTACCAGTTTACATTCCCACCAACAGTGTAGGAGGGTGCCCGTTTCTCCACATCCTCGCCAGCATCTAGAGTTCTCTGTTTGCTCATTTTAGCCACTCTGACTGGCGTGAGGTGGTATCTCAGTGTGGTTTTGATGTGTATTTCCCTGATGAGGGATGCTGAGCATCGTTTCATGTGTCTGTTGGCCATCTGGATGTCCTCTTTGGAGAAGTGTCTGTTCATATCTTCTGCCCATTTCTTCACTGGGTTGTTTGTTTTTTGGGTGTGGAGTTTGGTGAGTTCCTTATAGATTTTGGATATTAACCCTTTATCTGATATGTCATTTGCAACTATTTTTTCCCATTCCGTTGGTTGCCTATTAGTTCTGTGGGTTGTTTCCTTGGCTGTGCAGAAGCTTTTAATCTTGATGAGGTCCCAATCATTTATTTTTGCTCTTGATTCCTTTGCTTTGGGGATGTGTCAAGTAAGAAGTTGCTGCGGTGGAGGTCAAGGAGGTTGTTTCCTGCTTTCTCCTCTAGGGTGTTAATAGTTTCCTGTCTCACGTTCAGGTCCTTTATCCATTTTGAGTTTATTTTTGTGCATGGTGTGAGAAAATGATCTAGTTTCATTCTTCTGCATGTTGCTGTCCAGTTCTCCCAACACCATCTGTTTAAAAGGCTGTCTTTTTTCCATCGGATATTCTTTCCTGCTTTGTCAAAGATAGTTGGCTGTATACTTTTGGGTCCACTTCTGAGTTCTCAATTCTGTTCCATTGGTCTATGTGTCTGTTTTTGTGCCAATACCATACTGCCTTGATGATGACAGCTTTGTAGTAGAGGCTAAAGTCTGGGATGGTGATACCTCCTGTTTTGGTTTTATTTTTCAGGATTACTTTGGCTATTTGGGGTCTTTTGTGGTTCCATAGAAATTTTAGGATAGTTTCTTCTACTTTTGGGAAGTATGCTGGTGCAATTTTGATTGGAATTGCATTGAATGTGTAGCGTGCTTTGGGTAGTAATGACATCTTAACTATATTTATTCTTCCTATCCATGAGCATGGAATGTTTTTCCATTTCTTTGTGTCGTCTTCAATTTCCTTCATAAGTTTTCTATAGTTTTCATCATACAGATCTCTTGTATCCTTGGTTAGGTTTATTCCGAGGTATTTTATGTTTTTTTGTGCAATTGTGAATGGGAGCAGTTTCTTGATGTCTCTTTCTGTTGCTTCATTGTTGGTGTATAAAAATGCAACCGATTTCTGTACGTTGATTTTGTACCCTGCAACTTGGCTGAATTCTTGGATCAGTTTTAGTAGGCTTCTGGTGGAGTCTGTCGGGTTTTCTATGTAGAGTATCATGTCATCTGCGAAGAGTGAAAGTTTGACTTCCTCTTTGACAATTCTGATGCCTTTGATTTCCTTTTGGTGTCTGATGGCTGATGCTAGGACTTCCGGCACTATGTTAAACAGCAGTGGTGAGAGTGGGCATCCCTGTCGTGTTCCTGATCTCAGGGGGAAAGCTCTGAGTTTTTCCCCATTGAGGATGATGTTAGCTGAGGGCTTCTCATAGTTGGCTTTTATGATGTTTAAGTAAGTTCCCTCTATCCCGACTTTCTCTAGAGTCTTTATTAAGAAGGGATGCTGTATTTTGCCAAATGCTTTTTCTGTATCTATTGACAGGATCATATGGTTTTTACCTTTTCTTTTATTGATGTGATGGATCACACTGATAGATTTGCAAATGTTGAACCAGCCCTGTAACCCAGAAATGAATCCCACTTGATCTTGGTGGATGATTCTTTTTATGTGCTGCTGGATTCAATTTGCAAGGATCTTATTGAGGATTTTTGCATCCGTATTCATCAAGGATATTGGCCTGTAGTTTTCTTTTTTTGCTGGATCTCTGTCTGGCTTGGAAATCAGAGTGATGTTGGCTTCATAAAATGAGTCCGGGAGTTTTCCTTCGATTTCTATTTTTTGGAATAGCTTGAGAAGAATTGGGATTAATTCTGTTTTAAATGTCTGCTAGAATTCCCCAGGGAAGCCATCTGGTCCAGGGCTCTTATCTGTTGGGAGATTTTTGATCACTGATTCCATTTCTTCACTCGTTATGGGTCTGTTCAGGTTTTCTATTTCTTCCTGTGTGAATTTTGGTAGTGAGTGTGTGTTTAGGAATTTGTCCATTTCTTCTAAGTTGTCCAATTTGTTGGCATATAATTTTTCATAGTATTCCCTGATAATGGCTTGTATTTCTGAGGGGTTGGTTGTAATAAGTCTATTTTCATTCATAATTTTGTCTATTTGGGTGCTCTCTCTTTTCTTTTGGATAAATCTGACTAGAGGCTTGTCAATTTTGTTTACTTTTTCAAAAAACTAACTCTTGGTTTCATTGATCTGTTCAATTGTTTCTTTGGTCTCTATGTTGTTTATTTCTGCTCTAATTTTTACTATTTCTCTTCTTCTACTGGGTTTAGGGCGTTCTTGTTGCTCTGCCTCTAGTTCCTTTAGGTGAGCTGTTAGATTTTGGACTTGCACTTTTTCTAATCTCTTGAAATAGGCCTGGAGACCTATGTACTTTCCTCTTAGGACTGCCTTTGCCGCATCCCATAGATTTTGCATTGTTGTGTTTTCATTTTCATTTGTTTCCATATATTTTTTAATTTCGTCTCTAATTGCCTGATTGGCCCATTCATTATTTAGTAGGGTGTTCTTTAACCTCCATGTTTTGGAGGTTTTCCAGACTTCTTCCTGTAATTGATTTCAAGTTTCAAAGCATTATGATCTGACAGTGTGCATGGTATGATCTCAATTCTTTTATATTTATTGAGGGCTGCTTTATGTCCCAGTATGTGATCTATCTTGGAGAATGTGCCATGCGCACTTGAGAGGAAAGTAAATTCCCTGGCCTCAGGATGTAAAGTTCTAAATATATCCGTCAGATCCATCTAGTCCAATGTGTCTTTCAAGTCCATTATTTTTTTAGTGATTTTCTGTCTGGTTGACCTATCCATTGCTGTAAGCGGAGTATTAAAGTCCCCTGCTATTAGCACATTCTTATTTATAAGCTTGTTTCTGGTTTTGATTAATTGTTTTAGATATTTAGGTGCTCCCATATTCGGTGCATAGACATTTATGATTGTTAGTTCTTCCTGATGGATGGACCCTGTAATTATTATGTAGTGCCCTTCTTCATCTCTTGTGATTGTCTTTAATTTAAAGTCCAGTTTGTCTGATATAAGTATCGCTACTCTGGCTTTCTTTTGATTTCCTGTAGCATGATATATATTTCTCCATCCCCTTACTTTTAATCTGAAGGTATCTTCCAGTCTGAAATGAGTTTCTTGTTGAAAGCATATAGATGGGTTTTGTTTTTTTATCCATTCTGCTACCCTATGTCTTTTGATTGGTGCATTCAGCCCATTTACATTCAGTGTTATTATTGAAATATGTGGGTTTAGAGTCTTTGTATCTTTTATAGGGTTCATGCTTGTGGTGGTGTCTCTGGTATCTTTGTTCCTTGCAACCTTTCCTTCAGAGCGTCCCCCTCAGGATTTCTTGTAGGGCTGGCTTCATGGTGACAAATTCTTTCAATTTCTGTTTATTTGGAAATGGTGTTTATTTGGAAAGGTTTTTATCTCTCCTTCTATTTTGAATGACAGGCTTGCTGGATAGAGGATTCTTGGCTGCATATTTTTACTGTTCATCACATTGAAGATCTCCTGCCATTCCTTTCTGGCCTGCCAAGTTTCAGTAGATAGGTCTGTCACCACTCTGATAGGTTTCCCTTTATATGTTAGGACCCTTTTCTCCCTAGCTGCTTTCAGAATTCTCTCTTTGTCCTTGTGTTTTGCCGTTTTTACTATGATATGTCGTGCAGAAGATCGATTCAAGTTACGTCTGAGGGGAGTCCTCTGAGTCTCTTGTATTTCAACATTTACTTCCTTCCCCAGGTCGGGGAAGTTCTCTGCTATAATTTGTTCCAGGCATCCTTCAGCACCTTTCCCTCTCTCTTCCTCTTCTGGGATTCCTATGATACGGATATTGTTGCGTTTGACTATGTCGCTGAACTCTCGAACTCTTCTTTCATGTTCCTGGATCAGTTTGTCTCTTTTTTTGTCAGCTTCTTGTTTTTCTATAATGGTGTCTTCTAGATCACTTATTCTCCTTTCTGCCTCTTCAAGCCGTGCATTGGAGGCCTCTAATTTATTATGGATCTCATTTATCGCATTTTTTAATTCTTCATGCCTATTTTTATTTTCCATTCTGTCTGTAGCCATAGTTTCTTTGATGTCCCCTATGTTTTTTTCAAGCCCAGCTATTAATTTTACCATCATTATTCTAAAATCTTGTTCAGTTATGCTGCTGATATCTGTTTTGAGCAGTTTACTAGCTGTCATTTCTTCTTGGAGTTTCTTTGGAGGAGAGTTCTTTTGTTTCGTCATTTTAGTTAGCTTTCTGGCTCTTGTTGGTTTTAAAGACCTGTTAATGCTCTCTGTATCTATGAGTGCTGCTATATCCAAGAAGACTCTGACTGTCCAGGGCCTATCCTTTCAGAAAGTGTTTTTTAAATGGTATCTCTTGGTCTCTATTGTTGGGACCTTGGTTATTTTATTTTCCTATTCGTAGTGATATTTGGGACTCTCCACCTTGTGTACTCTGGCTTGTTTCTTGAGGTAACCCTCGAAAAGAAAACAGACAGACAAACACACAGGGAGCAGGAGCACACAAATGCACAGGCTAATTCAACTAACATGCAAAGTGAGTGGGAAAACGAAAAAGTTAAGGGAAAAGATGGAGGAGGGAGGGCGAATAATAGGGAGTATAAAATACATAAAAGGGTCAAAAAGGGGAAAAGAAAAGGAAGAAAGAAGAAAACCAATGGATAAAGAACGGTTTAAAGCATATAACCGGATTTCCCAGCTACAGTTAAATAGCCGTGTGTATGCAGTGCAGGTTGAAGAGCATAGAGAAAGAGAGAGAAGACAGGGCGGGGCTGAGGCAAAATTGGAAATAGAATGAACAGGCAGAAGGGATAAGAAGCTTTTTTCAAAGAGGTAAATGGTAGAATATGGTTGGATAGGTGAGAGACGGATGCTGGAATTATCCAGAGAAACTATATAGTCTAATTACTCCTGAGAGAAAGAGATGAAAATGTCAGGAGGTGTAGAATTTACATCTACAGAATGGACTCGTTGTGATTGTTTAAGCAAGCTGGCGACCAGAGTTAGTCAGGTCAGTGTTCTGGGGAAAAAAGAGAGAAAAAAGAAAGAAGAAGAAAAAGGAAAAAAAATAAAAGGAGGAGGGCAGCTCTCAGGCAGGTATGAGTGTGGCGGGATCCGATGCCTCAGGCGGGAGCTCTGCTTTGGCGGTTGTGGGGAGGAGAGTGACGGCGCTCCAGTCCCTTCTTGAACCCGGCGCTGCACCTCGCTTTTTTTGGCGTGTCAACTCCCCGTTCCGAGGACGCAGCCGAAGTTGGTTGCACTCTTCAACCCAGGCGAGTCCCAGTCTCCAAATCCCCGCCCGCGCGCCCCGCTGAAGTTGCCTTAGACACAGCTTCCCAGACAACCCCCTCGGGCTATTCCAGGCTCCCTGCTGAGCTCTGGGGGCGGAGTCAGAATCGCTGCTTCCTTCTCTGGGTCGGGCTGGTGCGCATGCGCGGGGCTTGCCTGCCGGGTGCGCCGAGCCCGCTGGAGTGAGGAAAACCGGGTCTCTCTATGGCTCGTCACCCGAAACACGAACTCACAGGCAAATTTCCCAGTTTTTAGCTCTTTGCCTTCCCTCCAGAGCCCCAGCCCGCCAGGAGCGCGGACGTCCAGTATCCGCGCGGCTCCCCCAGGGTCCCCAGCCGCCCGGGAGCCACAATGGTGGCAGGCGCGCAGCCACTCTGAAGTCCAGCCTCCAGGAGCATGACAAAGCAGCGGTCTGTGCGCTCAGCGCCCCCGGGACCAGTTGGCGCGAGGGGACCTGGCGTGCAGGTATTTGGCAAGTACGGTCTTTCTATGCCCTGAGTGGAGGTTTTTCTGTTTCAGACTCTCTCCTTTTCTCCTCTCACTCCCTGTAGAGGGTAGAGGGGGATTGCCTCCCACCCTGGAGTCTCCGATCCTGGCCCGATTTTACCTTCCCCGGTTCGCACTCACGTTAGAAGTCTTTCTCAGTGGATTCTGTGTCCTTTTTCTCCCAATCTCTCAGGTTTTGTAAGGTTTCCAATGGTTTCAGATCTTTTCCGCGTGATGCACGGGCGCGAGTGCAAGTACGGAGCTTCTGACTTCTCCGCCATCTTCTAATTTTTATTTTTAATTAATTTTTAATGTTTATTTATTTCTGACAGAGAGAGAGAGAGATGAGTTGGGGAGGGGCAGAGAGAGAGAGGGAGACACAGAATCCGAAACAGGCTCTAGCCTTCTAGCTGTCAGCACAGAGCCCAACGCAGGGCTCGAACCCACAAACTGCAAGGTCGTGACCTAATCCCATGTTGGATGCTTAACTAACTGAGCTACCCAAGCTCCCTTCTGTTTATTTTTATGTAAAGATTTCAAGAGATCAAAATACTATGGTGTCATACTACCAATATCTTCCCCCAAATCTCCTCCATAGTAGAGATCTATGGTGTGTAACAAGTTACCACAAATGTGGCTTAAAAGAACACCTGTGCATTATCTCACAGGTCTGCAGGTCAGAAGTCTGGATGGGCTCAACTGGGTTCTTGGATTAGGGTTTTACAAGATTGGAATCAAGTTGTGTCCTGGGCTGGGGCCTTATTCTGGAGGTCTGGCGGGGAGAATCCTCTTAAAAGCTGATTCAGGTAGTTGGTAGAATTCATTTCCTTGTGGTTTTAGGACTGGTTGTCATGCTTTCTTGCTGGCTTTCATCCAGAGGTCACCTTGAGTCCCAGGTTCTCTCTCTGGTCCTCTCTTTACTTCCTCCTTCAGTAAAAAAACAATAGAATATTATTCAGCCATGAAAAGAAGGAAATTTCCAATGTGAATGAACATGGAGGATATTATGCTAAATGAACTCAGCCAGTCATAGGATAGATACGGCCTGACTGCACTTATATGTGCTATCTAAAGTAGTCAAAGTCATGGGGAAGCAGAGGTTACCATAGTGATTGCCAGACGCTGGGGGATGGGGGAGTGAGGAGTTGCTATTTCATTGACATAAAGTTCCAGTTCTGCTGCGTGAGGAAGTCCTGGAGATCTGCTGTATGACACCGTGCCCAGAGATAATGGCACAGTATTGTTAAAAGGGAGGATTTCCCATTAAGTTTTTTTACAAATAGAAAAAACTGAAGGGGCACAGGAAATTCTAGGAGGCATTGGATATGTCTGTCATTGATTGTGGCAATGGAATTGGGGGTGTTTGCTTACGTTCAAACATCTCAAATTGTACACACGAATTTATGCGGTTCTTTGTACATTGTTTATAACTCAGTATAGGTGTGTGGTTTTTTATTTTTAAGTCAGTAAATGTGCTTGGAAATGCTGACCTCCCATTCCATTCTCGGCCATAGAAAACACTCGTGTAATTAGAGTAAGTCCCCTTCTTAAGATTGACTGATGATTAGCCTTAATGACACCTGCAAAATTCTTTTGGCATGTAAGTTGACATTATCAGAGGAGTAACACCAGGTGATGAAGGTCATGGGATCTTAGAATTCTACCTACCACATCCTCATTCACTTATTTGCAAGCCTAACCATGTATTGAACCCCTACCCCTACTATGTTCTAGCCCTTGGGATGCAGAAGTGAACAAGACAGGCACAATCGTGGCCCCAAGAGTAGAAAATGAATACCTAATATGTAATGAATGGATGGGTGAATAGATAGATGTGTAAGGTCTAAATGCACATTCAGAGAAAAGCAATGGAAGAGTGAGACTCAATATTATTGAGTACGTTTTAAAGGTCTATGTATCATCTTGAATGGAAACGTTGCTCAACTTCTGATGAGAAGCCTAATACATCAATATCTCTGTTATCATTGACTGATGACCTCGCATAATAAAGGATCTTGACTTGCGTGTATGTTAACAATTAATGGAATGTGTAATACTTCTCACGGAGTATATGGAAGGTAATAAAGAGGTGTAAATGAGAATTACACGGGTTAGTTGGTGTCATTAATGGTTCTTTTGTTCTGCTAGAGTGGCAGTATCTTATTCAGGAGACAGAGTTGCAGTTACTGTTGCCAAAATGACTTAAACATGCCAATTCAACTGTGATTGGTTCTTTAAGGGCATTCACCACTGCAGACACGCCTCGCTCCAGTGTACTGAGCGTGCTTTCTACTTCTGACCCCCTCCTTTTTTGACCCTTTCAGGACTTTAGCCCTGGGGAGACCCATGTCCGTTGTCAGACTATGGTTCCACTCCTATAATTATTTGCATGCTTTTGTGATGGCTCTTTATTTCCCAGGAGGTTTCTAATCTTGTATCCAGCCCCTAATGAAACAGAATCAAAGTGATCAGTTTTACAATAGACGCTACTACACATGGGACCCTATTTATTTGTTCAGAAATATCTGTCATAATGATTGAATGAGAAGCTAATATTCAGAGCTGGGAAAAGCAATACTGTGTATTAGGAAGAATCAGCATTTGTTAGCATAAGTAAGACTCTGGTTCTTGATTGTAAGTGTCAGTGTGTTAAAAAACATTGACTAAACCCAGTGTGAAATTACAAGTTGTAATGCAAATATATTTGGGGAAATGCAAACACAGTTATCTATGCATTGATTCACTCACTCAACAGCAATTTATTGAGTGCCTGGCGCATGTCAAGTGCTCTCCTAGGTTCAGGGAAACTTGTGGAAACTCCCATTGCCCTTTGAGAGCTTATATTCTAGAAGAGGGAATTAGAAAACGCACAAAATAAATGAAGACATCATTCCATGATCATTTATTGATGGACAGTAATGACTTTAATGTTAGCAAAGAAGTCTGCTTGAAACAAACTTGGAGAGTTGGTAATAGAAATGTAAGGAAATTGGCACTGTTTGCACATGTATTCATACTTCTGTGGAGGTTGATAAGAATTGTTTCATCTTGGTCGGCTCACACGTCCTGCACGCCTACTTCGCATGCAAAGCCATCAGTTGGCGGAATCTATTCACACTGGTGCTCAATAAATGCTTATTGAATGCGTAAATATTACTGAGCTGAATTTTAATTCAGAATAATATAATTGAAGTTTACAAAAATTTTTGACTTATGTACCTGTAATTTTACCCTTGGTTTAGTGAACAATGGTGTCAGCAGTATTAACAATAACTGGTACAATTTGAATCTTCAGATCGTGGCTTAGTTTCACCAGTTTAGAGTGGTTTCCTTGACTATTTGAACTCAAGTATATAAGCTGTTACCTAATCCTGCATCCTTTTGGTCGCCTTGATATTTAGTTTCACAATGCACACCCACACTGTTATTTTGATGTATAATTGCTGATGATCTCTTTTTCCTTGCTGGACTGTGAGCTCTAGGGAGGGAGGGGTTAAGTCTATTTTATCGATGTTTATGTACATTTCATGATGACTAGCACACTGCAGGCCTTCATGAATGTTTATTAAATGAATGAAAACTTTTTACTTTCTTTCTTCTTCCTTGTTCTCCCTCCCTTCCTTCCTTGTATTTTCTTCTATCAGTTTACTAATTGTTTTATCTAAATGCAAACATTTATAGAAATAACAGTAACGACACCTACTTCATTTATTGAGAGTTTATAGATACAAGACACCATGGAAGTAGAATAATGGTAATGGTAAAACATGAAGAAAACTAATTTTTATTGAGTACCTACACTTATCAGGTCCCTTGCCAGGCTCTTTGCACAGATTATATTACAATCCTTATAGTATCCACACACAATAAACATTCTTCTGTCCACTCGACAGGGAAGACTGAGATTTTGACAGAATGTCCAAGATCATATAGGTAAAGGTAGAATTAAGATGTAGAAAAATCTCCCTGAATCATAGCCTGTGTTTTTCAACTACTATTTGTGGGGTTTTAAGAAAATGTTTATTTATTTATTTATTTATTTATTTATTTATTTATTTATTTTAAATGTCTTATTTATTTCTAGGGGAGAGAGAGAGAGAGACAGCGTGAGCAGGGGAGGGTCAGAGAGAGAGGGAGTCACAGACTGAAACAGGCTCCAGGCTCTGAGCTGGCAGTCAGCACAGAGCCCGACGCGGGGCTCAAACCCACGAACCGCGAGATCATGACCTAAGTGAAAGTCGGACGCTTAACCGACTAAGCCACCCAGGCGCCCCAATGTTTATTTATTTTTGAGAGAGAGAGAGAGAAAGAGAGGCAGAGAATCCTAGGCAGGCTCTGCGTTGTCAGCGCAGAGCCCGATGTGGGGCTTGAACTCACAAAACTGAGATCATGACCTGAAATCAACACTTAGACACTTAACTCACTGACACTTAACCTCACTTAGACCTCAGACACTTAACTGACTGAGCCACCCAGGTGCCCCCTTCAACTACTCTTTGCTATTGCAAAGTAAGCTAGCAGTTTTAGAGAACTGGTGATGTGAGTATTAGCTTACATACTTGGAAAAACAGGAATGTTGAGATATACAACAACATTGCTCTTGTGAGTCATGCTGTACACATTTTTAATTAAAAAATTTTTAAAAATTTATTTATTTTGAGGGAGAGAGAGAGGAGGGGAGGAGCAGACAGAGGGAGAGAGAGAGAATCCCAAGCAGGCTCCATACCTAACAGCACAAAGCCTGGTGTGGGGCTTGAACTCATGACCTGAGCTGAAATCAAGAGTTGGACACTTAACCGGCTGAGCCACCCAGGTACCTCATGTCGCAGACATTTTTAATATAGCCTTAAAAATAACATCATCTAGGGGCGCCTGGGTGGCTCAGTCGGTTAAGCATCCGACTTCGGCTCAGGTCATGATCTCACGGTTCGTGGGTTCGAGCCCCGCGTCGGGTTCTGTGCTGACAGCTAGCTCAGACCCTGGAGCCTGCTTCAGATTCTGTAACTCCTTCTCTCTCTGACCCTCTCCTGCTCACACTGTCTCCCTCTCTCTCTTTCTCTCTCTCTCTCTCTCTCCCTCTCAAAAATAAAGAAAACATTTAAAAAATATTAAAAAAAATAACATCATCTAGCCACTGGAATCCCCCAATCTTCAGCTTTAGAGAGCTAAATGTTCTCACGGGGGTTGGAGGTGGCATTTTCGGGCTCCCACTGAATACAAAAGTCGTGGCAACTGTCTCCCTCTTGGGGTCACCGGAGACTGCATCTTACTCCCTGTTCTCCTTCCCTTTTCTCCTGGCAATGGGGGGGTTCATTTGGGGAACCTCTCCCCTCCTGGTATAGGCTATTCCCTCATTCCAGGGGCAGAACATATGTACCAGGCCAAAGCTGACTGTGACATTGCATTCCCATAGCCATAAGGAAGAGTTCAAGTTCAGGATGAGCTGAGCTGGCCCAATCCCAGCAAATCCTGAGGTCGTCAGGGGTGTCACCAGAAAAGAGACTCTTTACTCTTCAAGGCTTTTCTGTGGGGAGATAGGACCTGAAGGTGCCAGGGAGAGTCCAAGGCTTCTGAAGGTCCCCAGTGCACTCCAGAAGGGGAGCCAAGAGCTGGAGAGAATGAGATTCTTATTTACATCGTTTAAGCTCCGGATCAGGTGCTCCTGAATTCTTTTTTGACTCGAGCCATTCTGATTTGGGCTTTCTGTCATTGGCATCTGGGATTCCAATCGATTAGTCAAAGTGGGATGATACGTACATCAGGGCCATGCCTGCCAATGCTGAGGTGACAAGTAACCTTGAAAATTCAGTGGCTTAATAACAAAAAGGGTGTATTTCTCATGTCACAGTCTGTTGGGGTTTGAGTGAGTCGCCTACATGGCTGTTCCCCAAATACTGATTCAAGGTCTCGGCTACTTCCATGTTTTAGCTATGCCTCTGGAGCACACATCCTGGGAAAGCACCCCTGCAAGGAAAGAGAGCAGTAGAGGGCAGATGGTTTACTTTAAAGTGCCAGACCTCAACGCAGGTTACATCCTTTTCAGGAGAATCCACTGGCCTTCACGCATCCCATGGCCCCAACTCAACTGCAGAAGAGGCTGGGGACTGTCAAGGATCACGCTGGTACCTGGTGAGTAATCTCAGCTTCCACTGCAGCCACTTTCTCAAGAACATCAATGGTTTCTGGGTCTCAGTCTCGAGCCAGAATAAAGGCTATGTATAAAAACTCACAAATCCACTCAGAGATACTCCTGGGAGAAAATTCAGGAATCTCCCCTCTTCTCTGATGGTCGGCAGGCTCCATGATATCACCATGAGGGTTTCCCTTCTGATGCAGAAGGCGAATCACCTGCTCAATGGGCCCATCTCTGCTACACACAGAGATGCTTTCTGGGTCTCCTGCGGGAGGAAGAATGTAGCCCCACACACAATTACTTCTATTTATGAATGGAGTTACGAGAGTTCCCAGTGTTCTTTCATATTAATTAGGTACGACTTTTCTCCATTATATGTTTTGATTTCATGGGCTGCTCAGCTGCTGGTGTCTGTTTGCTTTCCTCCCTCCTTCCCTCTTTCTTTCTCTTCTTTCCTTCCTTTCTTCCTTTTTTCCTTCCTTCTTTCTTTCCTTCCTTCCTTTCTTCTTTCCCATGCACTGTTCTAAATTGTCAACTATTTCCATGTGCATTACTAATTCCAAGATGATGGCATTTTCTCCTTTCTTACCCTCTTACTCTCTTGACCTGTACCAGTAACCTATATATACCAGGGCTATGAACTGTATTCCAAGCCTGTATCCTAGGAGGAAATTGCAAATTCCCTCCTGGGTACCCAGCTCTTTGTCCACAACACCCTCTTGAAGTCCTTCCCTCTCACTTTCTGTTTAAGCTGGGTGCCTGCAACCCTATAATTCTCCTGGTCTCCTCCCTGCATTCTATTTAGAGATATCTAACAGCAATTGACTGGGGTTTTATTAGTTCTTTGGGTACATTTTCCATTTCTCAAGGATCTCTCATCAGGGGTTCTTTGCCAGTAATTACCGAGCACTGAAGACTTGAAGGAGCTTCCTCTCAGCGTTGAGTGATGGGATTTCTTAATATGACTGCTTTTTATTTTTGGAGGGGAAAAATTAAATTAAATGTGCTGTTCCATACTAGGCTTATTTAGTCTGCAAAGACATTGGAATAATTCTGTTAAAATGAGCAGCCTTCTCGATCATTCTGTCCAGCCATACAAAAATGAAAAGGCTGCTGTGTATTTATCATTTCCCTGAGGGTATTTGCACAAAGTGGTCATAAATGCACAGAAAAGATAGATATAATAATAATGACCAGTGGTATTGGGGGTTAGCCATTCTCCAGAGTTTTACCTTGATCAGAGGTCAGCAAACAAGGGTCTGTGAGCCAAATGCAGCCTGCTGCCTGTTTTTGTAAATAAAGTTTTATTGGAACACAGCCTTACTTTACATATCTTACATATATTTTTACATACAATGGTTTACATATTTTTTATAGCTGCTTTTGTGCTACAATAGCAGAATTTGGTAGTTGCAACAGAGGCTATATACACCCCCAATATCTAAGATATTTATTGTCTGGCCCTCTACAGAACAAGTCTGCCAATCTAATGAACAACCTTGGTGAACACATACATTATTTTTGGTAAGCCTTCCAGGATTTCCCTATATCTAATTGTCTTCCATGGAAACACAGTTTACCTGCATCATTTTACCGTTTGTTCCCCAGTTTACCCGTAAAGTTTACATAAAAGAGAAAGATTTGTTTACAAGTTAGAAACCCTTTCCTACTCTTTCACTCATATTTCTTCTCGGTTGAGAAACAAAACAAAACACAATCAATCGTGGGAGAACTAAAAAATACATGATTCCTCTCTGTACCCCATCTCATTCCCCGTTTCTGATCCTCCACGAGACCACAGATTCTGACACGCAAATGGGACATTACGTAGGGCCGACATCAGGGACACAGCTTATTTTAATTCAAGTGATTTTCCCTCAACTGAAAGATGCTAGAATAATCCTTCAGGCCAAAACCTCTTTAGCCTCTGATATCTGGCACTCGGCAATCAGCCTAACAATCAGGCTGAAAACTTACCACTTCACGACTATTTATGTCAAAAACAGGGATGCTTTAAGTGAAGATCAGTTTCATGATTGGGTGATTGGTATGCGTGACTTTCGTCTACTGTTTCATTTTGGAAATCGACTTGAATGAGAAAAAAAAATGAGCCCTTTCTTTCCTTCTTTGATGGTAAATATTGGAAGATTTCCCTGAAACCCAAGTTATTAGGAGTGTGAGATTCAGAGAATTCAGGGTCCTTGAGCTTACCATGGCGACAGATACATGATTCTTCATGAGCAGGCATGAGAAGTAATATCACATGGAAAACAAGTCCCTTTTCCTTCCATCACTTAAAGGAGCCAAAACTAATACTAAGCGTGTGGAATTCTCTGCCTGGGCCATGGTCAATGAATATAGCAACAAACCTAGTGATGGCTGATATTTATTAAGCATTTACTGCGTACCAGACTGTGCTCATGGTTTACGTACCTCGTCTATTAACTATTCCCCACAGCTCTTTAAGGTGGCTGATATTTATTCTGATCTTACAGATGAAGAAATGGCAAATTTGAGACTGAAACCCAAGTCCATCTGACGGTAGCTCAGGGATTTTTTAACTGGAGGTGATTTAGCCCCTCCCTCCCCTCCAGAGTACACTTTGCAATGCCTGGAGAGATTTTTGGTTGCAGCTGGTTGGGGATGGGCTCTGAGCATCTAGTGAGTGGAGGCCAGGGGAGCCAACATCCTGTGTCCCTCAAGATAGCACCCCACGATGTAGGATTATCCAGCCTCCAATGTGGATAGTGTCAAGGTCAAGTGAACTGCTCTAGAGTTTGTGCAGTTGATAGAGTCTTCTAAGTCTCTAGATTTAGAAGGTGTCACCAGGGTTTCTAGCTTCTCCTTAATCCCAAGGAAGCAGTTTGTGACTCTCTCCCCCCACCCACGTTTCCTGAACTACCTTTTTCTTTTTCTTAGAAAAACTCTGGGTTAATATGTGAGATTTTCCCAGTGTCCACCAGTTCCATGTTTTACATACAGCTGCTTAGATCTTTCTTACCCTTCCTCCCTGTGAGTTTCCAGGGTCCCATTTACAGACTTTCAGCGTGGCAAATGCAGGAAACTACCTTTAGAGAACAGAAATACTGCTGTGATTCAGTCAGCCATGCTCCTTTGTCCTCCTATAATTTTGTGTTAAATGTCTTAACCTGTCAGTGGAATTCCTGCTTGAGTAGGTGAAGACGCATGGCAAGAAATGAGAAGCCAGAGGCCACTTCTCCTCAGACCTAATTCACGGTTCTGACATGCATTGCAGTCGGTCTCTGCTGATGGCTCTCTTTTCAGCAGGGTTTACCTTCCTCTGGCCTCAATTCTGTTGTCCAGAATCCACCATCAATTCTCCCATCGGGTAAGCATCTAATTTATCCAGGGCCATGGCAACCTTTCCTTAGTGGGCTTCCTGGAGCTGCTCCTTCCGTGGGGCTTAGTTCCAAATCTCTGATCTCAAGCCAGATTAGAATTTCAGAGCTAATGATCAACAGCACGTCAAGCTTCTTTCATATTCCATATCCGATTTTCTACTCAAAGCCTAGCGGTTTCTATAAGAAAGAGGGCTTCCAGGAAAGAAGCTGTTAAAAAATAGAGTTGTTGTTGTTGAAGTGTATCTCTCCAACTTTCAACTCCTTTACCTACCTAGTCATGAGGCAACTTGATGTTTCCCTCAGTTCCTATAAGCGCATTTAGCGCTGCCTCCACAGCAGGTGAGCACAGAGAGCTCCATGTTGTGGCTATGGCCCCATGCCGGCCACTGTGGGTGGGGGGTAAATTCTGCAGAAGCACAAGGAAAGTCTTTGCCCTTGAGGGTTTTATACTGTGTTTGAGTAAACAGGATATACGCACCCACAGGGAAGATGAAATAACTAAACAAGAGGTAAATGATAATAGAAAGCAATAATTCAACAGGTGGCAAGTGGTATATATTCATTTTTTAAAAGTTATGGCCCTGTGTAGCAACATGGATGGCCCTTGAGGGTGTTAGGCTGAGTGAAATAAGTCAGGCAGAGAAGGACAAATATCATATGTTTGCACGTATAGGAGGATTAGGAGGAACTTAACTGAGGAACAAGGGGGAGAAGAAGGGGGAAATGGTGGGGGAAAGGGAGAGAGGCAAACCATGAGAGACTCTTGAATGCTGACAAAAACTGAGAACTGATGGATGTAGGGGGGAGGGGGGATGGGCATGGAGGAGGGCACTCATGGGGATGAGCACTGGGTGTTATGTGGAAACTAATTTGGCAATAAACTATTTGTAAAAAAGAAAGAAAGAAAGAAAGGAAAAACCTATACTCAGAAAACAATAAATATTGATGAAAAAATTAAAGATGACACAAAGAAAAAAAATAAAAGTTATGGCCCATTGCTCAGGATGAAGAAAGTTTGCTATGGTCTTTAAGAGTGTTTTGATGTCTCCAGGTAGAAGATGAGGTTTGCTCAGGGAAATTAGAAAAAGAAAAGTCAGTATATGTCAAAGGCTGAAGGAAAAATGTGAAGGTGGGTTCAAGGTGCTGTGTGCTGGCCAGCTATAGTGCAGGGGACTCCAAGGAGTGGGTAGAGGTAAGCCTGTGAGGGTAGCAGGGACCAGGACTCAGGGAACCTAAAATATCATTTCATCATGATGGAATTGGAGCTTAATTCAGTAGGCAATGGGAAGTCTTGAAGCTTGCGTCCAAATTGAAGCCACTTCTTGAGTACCTTGACTTTCACTCATGGCCCCCATCTAATCCTCATTCTGAAAGGCAAAAACAGACTTATTCTTCTAAAACAAAAATCCAATCTTGTTATTCCTTCCTTCCGTCAGATGGTTTCCTGTGGCACTTAAATAAAATCCACATTCCATACTGCAGCTCCCACGGTCTTGTGTGATCTGACCCCATCTCATTTGTGGGCCCCCAGGTCATAATGTCCCAGCCACACTGTCCTGCTCGATCCCCTAAATCTTATTTCTACCAAGGAACCCTCTACTTGCTAAGCCTCTGGCTTGGACATTCCCTCCTCTGGATTTGTCTGTGGCCAATTCCTTCTCCATATATCACCTCCTTGAAGTGTTGTGGTTTGATTCTGGTATATTTTTTTCATAGCTCTTAATACTATCTAAAATATATAAATAAAATACCATATATATTATATATATAATTTAATTAATTAATTAGCTTCTCCACTAGGAATTCTGTCTTGAGCTCATCCTAATGCCTAGTATGGTGCATGGCATAAGTAAGTTACAATAAATGTTTGTTGAGGGGATGGGTGGATGGGGTAGAGATGGATCTAGAAAGATGAATTCTGGAACTGTTATAACATTAATTCATCTATCCAGTATTTATCAAGGTATTCCTTTCTAGTGGCTGAGGACACAGTGCTAAAGAAAAGAGATAGTACCTGACACCGTGGCACCTCCAGGGAAGGGAGCCATGATTTAGCAAAGGATGTCAAATGTGGAGGATGCTATAGGAGAAGAGATGCAGGTTGCTACGATAGTGTACGACATGGGAAGGTCTTCTAGACCATGGAGCATGAAAGTCTTCTCTGAGACCCACATTCTGAGGAGTTAGGTGAGGAGGGAGGTGGCCTAAGAGAAGACTACTCCAAGTAAAAGGAATAGCATGTGTGGGGCAGCAGGATAGGGGACCATGGGTATCCCAAGAACCAAAAGGTGGCCAGGATCCCAGCTTCTGGCAGGGAACCAGGGTGGAGAAAGCAATGTCATGAAGTCCTAGAGGCCATCAGGCACCAAATTCTGAAGGAAGCCATGGAGAGAACTTTAGATTTGATCCAGAGTATTAAAAAGCCATTGAAGAGACTTGTGATCAGATCTGAGTTTTCTGCAGATCTCTTTGGCTTTTGTATGGCTTGTGGACACTAAGGGAGAGATGTATGGGGTGATGAGTTGGCAGGTGGCTGCAGTAGCCCAGGTGAAAAATTACTAAGGTAGTGGTGAGAGAAGCCAATACTCATATTTGGGAGATATTAGGAGGTAGACTTTGTCTCCATAATTATCTGGACTTGTGAGGTGAGAGAGGGAAGACAAGGGGTCTTGTCTTTCTGTCTCAGTTTATGGTTCCAAGGAAACAGATGGACAGGTCATTTCATTGGCTAAGATTGGCACTTTCCTGGAAAGAAGGTTAGTTCACTTTGGGATGTGTTTAATTAAGAGAGCTCAAGAGGGGTGCCTGGGGGGCTCAGTAGGTTGAGCGTCCGAGTTTGGCTCAGATCATGATCTCACCGTTCACGAGTTCAAGACCCGCATAGGGCTCTATGCTGACGGCTCTCAACCTGGAGCCTCCTTCAGATTCTGTGTCTCTCTCTGCCCCTCCCAGCTCACAATCTGTCTCTCTCTTTCAGAAATAAACACATAAACATTAAAAAAAATATACCTGAAGATGCTTGATTTCCCATCTACAGAGATGAATTGGAAATAATAGTCAAGGAAGGGCGTAATGGTGGCCAGGTCCACAGGGAGGCAATAAGAACGGCAAACAAAGGAGACAAGGGTTTTTTTCCTTCCCCGCGTGCTTTGAAATGACTCTCTGTACCCCCTCCCACCAAATCTTTGCTGCAATTCTGGATATTAAAAATGTGAATAAAATCCCAGTCTTGCGTACGCAGGAGGAAAGAGGAATTTCTGAAAAAAGCTCGATTCAGTGTTCATGTTTGCACCAAATTACTGTATTTAAAGGGAAAAAATATGATTTTACAAATTATGAAAAACACCTTAAGTGTCCTTTTAAAACTGTAATAGATCCTCTCCTGCAAAGAACATTTTCACACTGCAGAAATTAGTACGAATGTTGCTCTATTTTATGGCACAGGGAGACGAGGAAATGTGGCGACCAGCTTTTTATTAAACTCTGGACAAATTGGGGAGGATGTTTCCTGCTATTTGAAAGAAATGACTGATCTTGTTTTGGTTTGGAAATGCTGAGGAGGGTGCGGAAGGAAAGCTGCAGAAATGGCTTAAAATGGCTCTGGGTGCTTTCGGCAGGAAGTTTCATGTGGGTTTTTTTCATGGGGAAATTAGGGGAAAAGGTGACTTTTATCGCTGAAATTAATTTTATTGCCACACTAACTAACCCTCTTCCTCCTTCCTACTTGTGATCACACAGAGATAAAAAGGCGACGAGAAATGCCTTTTCAGACACCATGGCTTATCGTGGTGGTTGGAGGCTCTGGCAGCCAAATGTTAGGTTTGTAAATACAGCCCAGAAAACTGCAAAGCTCCAAACAGATACATAAAGAACGAGGAATCTGATTAAGAAACGAGCATTTATATTTTTACTGGGTTTTACTTTTAACATAAAACATCTTGAAAAAAGTTTTATGATTTAGCATTTATGAATGACTAGATTTTAAGAGAATTGTAATATTTTTTTAGGGTATTTCAGCTCTATGAGTTATTTCTTGTAGATTCAGATAATGACATTATAAATCTTTCCGTGGAGGCAATTACTAAGGCAGAAATAGCCTATTCCCCACTGGCTTTTAGGTTCAGCTTACTGACATATTACAAGCAGGCTTACCGTGGTCATTAAAAACTGATCTGGGATTTATTGTACCTCTTTAAACTCTCAGTACTTTGAAAAGTATTGAACAGAAAGGAATACAAAGTGAAGTTACAAAGAAGGCCAGCAGGGCAATCAGGAGAAAAGCAGATTTAATTTATCCACCCCCAAACCACCACAAGTATCATGAAAATATATGAAATCGGAGCATGAAGTTTTCAACAGAGGCAAGGACACGCTTGCTAAGTATGGATTTCCAGCTGGAGTAGTTTCAAATATAGTGTTAGAATGGAGACTTAAAGAGACATTGGTGTAAGATAGCACACAAAAGGTATAGTGGGTTTTTTTAAACCTTATGGGGAAGGGACCCACCTGGAGACTTCGAGCATTACAGAAGGAGAACAGTCATCTCTGGCCAGCAAGGCATTGCCTCCCACAACAGAGGCCACTGACGTGTGGGTGGAAATAAACAAGAGCTTTTGAGTAGACATCTGGATTCCCTCATTATCTTATTCGCTCCGAGTCACTGGTCTTGACCCTCGGCTTCTCCCCAGATGATATTGGAATACCTTTTCTGGGAAAAGCTATGCCCAGTGATGTTCTAAGCAGATGTGTTCTATCAGCACAGAGACGTGGAGGTGAGAGAAATCACAGTTGGAGGCAAGGCCAAGCAAGGAGAAAGACTTTGTAAAGAAATGAATGTAGGCTCTACCCTTCATCCGTAGAAATCAAGGCAAGGTGGTTAAGGAGAGGGCACCAGTGAGTTCCTTCTTCCCAGTGTTGCTTGTTGAACTTTGTGGACCCCTCCTCTCTTTTGAATGCAAATCCAGAGACAACTTGAAAATGCTTTTAGCACCTTGCACAAGGAACAAGGGGAAAGTGTTGGGTTTGTTTAGTTTACCATTTGAGATTTTCTTAGTGTTACAGTCCAGTAACATGTTCATCACCTTCAAGGCAAAATGCTTCACTAAAAACAAAACAAAAACACCCACCACACCTCCATACTGTTCCATTGGTCTGAAACCCTGTTTTCTTCCCACTCCTCAGCTCTCACCTCAGATACCACTGCCTCTGGGAGTCCTTTCCAGACCTTAAACTCATGTTCCCTCCCAAGCACTTTACTAGGGCACCCTTTCTGTTTATTTACAGAGTTGGCCAACTTTTTCCATAAATGGTCACATAGCAAATATTTTAGGCTTTGTGGAGCACATCGTGTATGTCTTAGCTACTCAACACTCCACGGTGGCATAAAAGCAGCCATAGATGATGTATAGACTGTGTTCTAATAAAACTTTATTTATAGGAACAGTCTGTGGGCCATTGTATGCCAACCCCTGCTTTCAGCGAACTTAATGTCTGGAAGTTTTTGTGTGTATTTGTTTATCTTCCAGATTTTTATGTCTCCCTCCATTAGAATTCAGGATTCCTGAGGTCAGTGATATAATCTACTGAGGTCACCACTAAATCTTGAGCACAGAAAGGCTAGTACATATTAGGTGTCTGATAAATGCCTGCTGAATAAATCAACTAAATGTCTCTGTAAGTGGTGGCTGGGCTACTGTACTCTCTTGTTTTGAATTACAAAGCAAATCCATACTTTGAAAAGAGCATAATTTTTTAAAATTAAGATCTTTGGCTTATTTGTAAAACAAAATGTTGACATTAACATACCTTGAATTAATTTGGGGTTTGCCTTATGATTTAGTTCAAACCTTTAATTCAGATTTCACTCAGATTAGGTTGAATCAGATTTAAACTCTTCAATCCATAGCACATTGTTGTTTGATGGATTTTATGCAAATATTATAGCTCATGGAACTTTATCCATATAAAAGGTATGAATTCTGGTTGGCTTAGTCACTTACTAAAGAGTTCCATTTCTTTTTTTTTGAAAATTTTAATGTTTGTTTATTTTTGAGGGAGAGACACAGAGAGAGAGAGCATGCATGAGCAGGGTAAGGGCAAAGAGAAGGAGAGAGAATCTGAAGCAGGCTCTGCACTGACAGCCTGATGCAGGACTCAAACTCACAAACCCTGAGATCATGACCTGAGCTGAAGTTAGACCCTTTACCAACTGAGCCACCCAGGTGCCCCTGAAGAGTTCCATTTCATTGTTGTCTGTATACCAGGTCACCTTATGTCCTTACTTCCATCTGTTCAACCGTGGGTCCTAACACAGCCAATCAGATGAAGTGGTTCTGTTTTCTGACAGTTCGAGATATTAAAATTCTTTCCACAGTTTCAGACATATTTTTTTTTTTTAAATGTATTTTTGAGAGAGACAGAGACAGGACAGAGTGTGAACAGGGGAGGGGCGGAGAGAGAGGGACCAGAATCCGAAGCAGGCTCCAGGCTCTGAGCTGTCAGCACAGAGCCTGGTGCAAGGCTTGAACTCACAAACGGTAAGATCGTGACCTGAGCTGAAGTCAGACACTTAACTGACTTCAGACATATTCTTTATTCCCAATCCTGGTACATCTGGAACTCTTACTGTGTGGTTTTCCAGTTAGGTTTCTCCAGTATGTGTCATGGTTATGGAAGACAGGTGGAGTTGTTTGAAGGGGGTGTCATTCCAATGGAATTAATGTGCAAAGCTCCTGGACTGGAAATCTTCGTGGTAATGTAGCTATTTGTACTAATTGTGTTATTGCCATTTGTGAGCTGGTTTAGAAACTAGCATTTGGCATCTTTTTTCAGAGCAGTTTTCCCAGAGCCCTCATGCAGGTGTTGCTGAAGAGTTTAGGATTGGCTGTTGGCAGAAATCACGTGAGGTAGAGCGAGATACCTCCTTTTCTTTGATTCAGTTCACCATTAACAAAACTAACTTCAGTAGAATGGAAGAGAGAACTTTGTTCCCTCTAAGATTCATTTCTTTTTTTAAAAAATATTTCTAATGTTTCTCTACTTATTTTGATAGAGATAGTACACATCAACAGGGGAGGCAGAAAGAGAGAGAGAAAGAGAGAGAATCCCAAGCAGGCTCTGGGCTGTCAGCTCAGAGCCTGATGGGGGGCTTGAACTCACAAGAAGTGAGATTGTGCCCTGAGCTAAAATCAGGAGTCAGATGCCTGCTTAACTGACTGAGCCACCCAGGTTCTCCAATTGAGGAAGTGTCCTTGTGGATTGGAGCTCATCTAGAAAGCCTTCTAGGTCAGTACCATGCTAGTTGATTTGCACTTGAATGATGAAAAGCTTGTGCTATTGTTTCTAAGTATCGTATTCATTTGGTTTTTATTGACCTCAGAGATTTGGAAAGTCATTGGTGGGTCATAATGAAGAATGAAGGGATGTCAACAGTGTGAGCTCAGTCTAGGTATGGTTGTAGCAGTCATGTGTTGACTTTTTCCTATCATCCCATTGCATGGTTAGTCTGGGATGGGTTGGCCTCTCTTTCCTCATGTTAGGTATTCTGCCAGGGCTTTTAATTATGGCTGTCCACTCTGTGACATGTGACTCAGAATAGGCCTCTTATAATAGGACTCTTTATCTGCATCACTCTGCTTGGTTCAGGCATGATGTTAACTCGCTGAGCTGTTGAGAGTCTATTCTGGAATTGGCAAGTAGACATTGAAGAGAAGAAGTCTTCTCTCCATGGGGGTCTGTGAGCTTCAACCCAGGGATCCTGGGGAGAAGGGGGTGTGGGGTCATCTCCTCTACCATCCAGGCAAAAATAAGTAGGGCTAAAGTGAAGGAAAAGAGGAACTCCAGATACCATCATTTGAACTTCTGGACCAGCCTACCCGAAATTAACTCTGCCCCTGGACTTCCCAACTGTGTGAGCCAATCAGTCCTCCCCTTTTTAACTTAGTCCTTTCTTTGATTTAGGTTTTCTGCCATGTACAACCAAAAGAATCCTGGCTAATATGGCTCTTTCCTACCATTCTTTACTTTAACCTGCTTCTCTAACCAACAGCTCTGTAATATAAATTTTTACTCTAGGCAATATCTCTTAAGCAATTTAAACTTGAATGAATATTCTGTTGTTTTATTCTACATATTCACTGTTGGGGATCTATATAAAATGTAAAAACTGTTTAATTGCTCATAAGAACCTAGTATTTCTATGAAACAGGTTTTTAATTAGAGAGATACATCAGAGTCTTCTTGAGTTACTGGTTCATTTGATTTATTTGGAGTAGACCAGGTGTGTGCTTAAACAACAAAAATCTCCCAGATATGCCTGGTTGAAAACCACAGCTCTGTGGGTTTGATGGCTTATTTGTTAGTAACATTTTTTATTAATTCCTGGATTTGGACCCTACAAATTATTCTGATTGAAGTCTCTTCTGCTAGGCAAAATCTCAAGGAGAAAACAATGTGGGTCTTTTGCCTATTGAAAAATATTCTTTGTGGCCAGAGGGGAAGAAAGCTCTCTTTAGTGTGACCTGGGTCACCCATCTTTGAAGCAAAGAGAACCCCCCCCCCCCATATGAATTGAATAGGATCTATTTGTTTGGTGAAGAGGGCTGTTCCCAAAGAATGGGATTTTCGTGAAATAAAGTAATATAATACAGGAAGAGCCAAATGGAAGTGATGCATTGGGTAGGTGTGGGAGAAGGAGGGAAAAGATTCTACTCCTTCTCCAGGCACTTGACCTTCCCAGCATCTTCATTTGTTTTCCAACCTTCAGTTAGGGTTTTTATGGAGGATTCATTATGTGTGTGTGATTGATTAAATCATTGGAACTTTCATACTTGAACTCCATCTCCAGCCCTCTCCCCTTCCCTGAAGGTTGAAGGATAGGGCAGAAAATTTTAACCCTCTAAACTAGGGCCAGTTCCCCTGGCAACCAGTGCCCCCATCCAAGGGTTTTCCAAAAGTCACCTCATCAACATAAACTCAGGTGTGGTTGAAAGGGGCTTCTTATGATAGCAAAAGACACTCTTTCACCATTAGAGCTACTTTTATCACTTATGCAATTCCAAGGATTTAGAAGCTGTGGGCCAAATAGCAAGGACAAAGACCTACTTATGTTGGCTCAAAACCTAGACTTGGCCAATCACACTCATCTCAGACCTTTGAGCCCAAACTGTTGCAAAGAGGAACAGTGTAGATCTCTGGCTGCATTAGCCAGTAAGGTAGAGAATCTTACTTGAGATGATTTTTGGATCCTCAGGTAAGGCAGGCCTGTCTTTCACTCCTTAAAGGAATCCTGGTTTTACCTTTAGTATAATCACTGACAGAGGAGCAGGAATCCAATGGCTCATGGCCTCTACCTTTCAGGAATTATGTTTTAGACATAGGAAGGTAGAATACTTTGCTTCCCCATGAAGTTCATCCTTTACCTTTAGGTCGCTGCTGTGGAATTGACAGATACTTTCATCTAGCTTTTGTTAGTTGTTTATTTAATTTAGTATCTGTTTGTTTGATGCTACTGATTTTGCCTATGTATGAACTAATATACTTTCTTCCTAAATTATTTTTATTTCATGGAATGCTTCAGTATATAGGAAAGAATCAGTTTCATCAAAGTTGACTAAAATATGCTTTTTGGTAAAACTCATACAGTTTCTCATTCACGTGCATTATACATTTGGAACGATGTTGCATTATGGGGTGGAGGAATGCCATGGCCCCACTCACCCCACAACCAATAGATTTCATCATCAACTTTTCATACAGAGAGATGGTGCAGGCCAAGGGTTCCCTGGGGTTCAAAGAGTGAGTGCATCGGGGAGGATGCCGTGCATTTGCAGAACTTGTTCTGTCCTCTGTCTCACCTATGCCCCCCATCTTTCTTCTCTCTCTCTATGGTGGAAATTTCTTCCTTGGACTCACCCATTTAGCATTCCGAGCATTCCGAATGTTTCTGTCCCGAGATGCTCCCTTTCTTGTGGTCACAGGCCAGTGGAGAAATACCTGATAGGTACTCTGCCCCCATCCCTTGAATTTACCTTCTCTCATCCCCTACACTATTCCATTGTACATATATAACCAGGCCGCCTTGAGATGTGGGAAGTTGTGCAGCGAAGGCAGACACAGCTCTGAGAGTAAATAGATTTGCAACTCAGGTCGTGGTCTTTGATTTTAATATGATTTTTGTTGATTGGTCATTGAAGAGAAAAAAAAAATTGAGAGACCCTAAGCCACCACCGCGGCACTTCATAAGTCAGCACCCTAAATCACATTTTCAGACTTAACATATTCTTCATTTATTTCACAAATATTCATTCACAGCCACTTGCACGGCACATTTCAGCTGACAGCGCTTTGTGCAAGAATGGTGGCCTCCTTGCCCTCGCAGAGCTTGTAATCTAGCCAAGGAGACAGAGCAAGAACTGATGAACACAGAGCATCAGTGAGAGGCTTGTGAACTGTGCTTACTGCTCAGGATGCTGCGAGAGAACAGTGGCAGAAGGTGGAGGGCACTCAGGGAATGCCTGTTAGGGGACGTGCCCTTGACACTGAGAGCCCTCCATAGGGTAAGGGAGAGCAAAATATTGCGGGCAGTAGAAGAACGCGTGCAAGGAAATGGTCCAAATGGCAGCTGGAATAAAGCAAAAATTCCCCAAGCATGTTATTCAGCAGCAATTGCAATCATATGCTGCTGATTGGCTCTAAAGAAAGTGGCAAGAGGTCTGGAAACTCCTCCTGACAATGGCTTCCTGGTGCCAGGATGTGTGCATGTGGGTTTGCTCAAGCAGTGCTGTGTCTCCACTTCCTCATTTTCCTAGTGCCATCACGCAGCTGCCTCACCTGATGCCAGTCGCTAAATGAGGCAGCAGCTCCGGATCCAGGGAAACAAAGGGGAAGGTTGCCATAGTAACAGAGGCCAAGGAGAACCGCTCTTCCTGCTCCTCCTCCCCCCGCTCACCAGAGTCCCTTTCTCCAGGGAAGGCTGTGGAGCTGCCCCTTGGCCACCCTGGTCCTCCCAGCTCTGGGGCCGACAGGGTCTTGCCCCGGCACTAGGCTCGTTGGCCAACCACATCGCTTATAGCAGCTCAGGAGGTTACTCAGTCCTCAGTTGCCCAGCAGTCACCAGTTTGATGTTTCCAGAGCAGATCTATTCCTTTGAAATCGTTTCCTCATTGCTGCTGCCCCTTTCTCTCCCCGTCAGTCTCCGTGCACATAAAATATGCATCACCCTGTATCTGAGACGTGGTACCCCGATTCCACATACCAGGCAAAATCATAGAGTTCCCTTGAAGCACGGTGGTATGAGTAGTTGACCAAAGTTTTATGATGCATCGGTGTTCCCACCGCGGGGAAGAGTGATTTCTTGAAATATTCATCATGTTCGGATCAATTTGAACAGATCATGGTATCTGTAAAAAGATAATACTTGACAGCAAATGAATTGAAGCTGTTTTAATTGGACTGAAGTTCCCTTGTGAGAATTTAATGTTTTTTTAATTGACATTTCCAGGAATCTATCCCAGCGAAGTTGGGGTCTCCTGATGAAATGCCAGCCTCACCCACTTTTGCCTGCTCAGAAATGACTCTCATTTCCAAGTGAAACCAATATCTGACTTCACACAGTTTTTCCATTCTAGTCCTTGGTCATCTTGGATGCTTCTCTGAACTTTCAGAGACGACTTCGTGGTCCATCATTACTTGCGTTTTCAGTTGTCTTTGGAGATGCAGGAAAGAGACTTGCGTTAAGAGCGTTGAGTTTGGAGTCTTGGTGGAACTGTGTTCTGAGGCGAGCTCTATCACTTACTGTCTGGGGTCAGATGTTGGCTAAGTTACTTGCCTTCTTTTTCTTTTAATAGTTTTTAATGTTTATTTATTTTTGACCCTTGCGAGCACACAACCGGGGGAAGGGCAGAGAGAGAGGGAGACACAGAATCCGAAGCAGGCTCCAGGCTCTGAGCTGTCAGCATGGAGCCAGACATGGGGCTCAAATTCACGAACCATGAGATCATGACCTGAGGTGAAGTCGGATGCTTTACCGACTGAGCCACCCAGGTGCCGCCAAAATACTTACCTTCTGACCAGCCTCAGTTGTACATCTGTAGAATGGGCATAATGATGGGATCTATTTCCCAGGATTATTTATCGTGAGGATTAAATGAGTCAGGGTGTCTCAAGGGTTTAGTGAAAACCCAAACAAATAAGTAGTATTTTATATAATAATAAATCAATAATATTTATTGCCAGGTGACAAAAGGGATGACGGTAAGGGCATCCACCTCATCTGTGCACAGCACCGTGGGCTCCCGAGGACAGCAGTCAGCACCTCTTTCTTCAAACAGCACGTGGCCATGATAAAAAATGATTAGCATTTATCATAACACAGGCTTAAACATTATTTAACGAAATCAACTCCATTAATGTAGGAGTTTATTTCTTCCTCAGCCCAATTATTAACAGGAGGGCCTCCCCCCCAGATTCAGCTTTGGTTTTGACGGGAATTGTAAGAAAAAGTGCAGTAAGTTATTGTGTGGTAGCCACGCTCCAGTGTCTTCTTATGCTTCATTTGGCAAAGCGCTTTTTTACTTCTCATTGCTGCCACTACCAGAGCTTCCGCTGCCGGGGACAGATGAGGGCTCTCCACTCCACATGGAACTTGCTTTGGGATGCTTGCTGGTACTGCTTCGCTTAGCGGTTCTGAGTTGCTGACTCCATGGAGAGTATTTTTCAGCAATGAGCAAAAAGTGATGCCCATAGGTACACTAGGAAATACAAATGTATAGAAAACACTCTCAAGGTAGGGTCTTATCCTTTGGAAATGCTTCCAATTGTTATCTGGTAGATCTTACATACAAGGAATTCTCCAGAAGCGTTCTCTTCTCAGCACTGACACTGGTAAGGACTCTAACTGGGTAGGACGCCGTCCTGTGGAAGGAGATGTAGTTCACAAGTCGACATCAGATGGGACAGACCGTTTGGTCCATGATGGGTGCCTGTCTCCCTGACCGGGGTTCAAGGGCCCCTAGAGATCTGAGAATATACCCTCTGCGTTAGAGTGTTCCCAGGCTTAAGAGACTGCCCTTATATATCAAATTCTCTGTAGGAAGGGGATGGAAATGTGTGTCTAGGCCGTAGAGAGACTCACAATGGATGGCTTAAATATAGTGGTTGAACTGACTTTACTGTGTGGGAGAACGATATTTTCTTTGTTATAATTAAAAACAAATATACTGTTTAGTGTGAAGCTAAAATTATATTAGCTAATGTTTGAGTATTAACTCAACTTCTGGGCACTGTTCTCCATTTTACTGAAATACATACAGGAAAATGCATAGGTCTTAAGCTGACTGCTCAGGGTGTCTGACAGATGTGTGCCTCTGTGTAACAACCACCCCGTACAGAGCAGAATTTAGCAAACTGCAATCCCGCGGCCAAATCTAGGTGGTGGAGAGTTTTTGTGTGGCCTATCAGTTAAGAATGGATTTTTACATTTTTAAAGGGTTATTTTAAGAAGAAGAAGAAGAAGAATATGCAATGAAGACTGTATGTAGACCTCAAAGGCTAAAATATTTACTCTGTGGCCCTTTACAGAAATCATTTTCTCCCCCTACCATGTACCACCATCACCTTAGAAAATTCCCTCATGTTCTGCCCTGCAGAGTCAAGGACTACTCTGATTTCTATCCCCATAGACTAGCTTGGATGTTTATTTTTATTTTTATTTATTCTTGAGAGGGAGAGAGAGAGGGGGAGAGAGAGAGGGAGAGAGAGAATCCCAAGCGGGTTCCATGCTATCAGCACAGAGCCCGATGCGGGGCTTGAACTCACGAACTGTGAGGTCATGACCTGAGCTGAAATCGAGTTGGCTGCTCAACCGACTGAGACACCCAGGTGCCCCATGACTGTTTTTGAAGTTCACAAAAATGGAATCATACAGCCAGTCCTTTCGGGGACTGGATTCTTTTGTTGACCATAATGGTTTGGAAATTCACCTATGTTCTTTGGTATATTGGTAGTTCATTCCTTTTTATTGCTAAGTATTATTCCATTATATGAACATACAGTCTATTTTCCAATCTTCTGCTGATAGACACTTCAGTTGTCTCTATTTTTTTAGTATGAATAAGCTGCAGTGAACATTCTTGTACAAATCTTTTTATAAGCATGAGTTTTCATTTCTTTTGGGTACAGATCAAGGAGTGGAATTGCTGAATCACAAAGTAGGTGGTTTTACTTTATAAAAAAGGATTAAATGGCTTTCTACAGTGGTGACAGAACACATGTGACACTGCCATCAGAAATGTGTGACTATCTAGGTTATGTAACCTCACCAGGATTTAGTATTGCCAGTCAGTAATTTTAGCCATTCTGGTGAATGCCAGGCACTGTTTTGAATGCTTTAAACTGATTTAGCTCCCCTACCCCCACTCCTACCAGCTGGGACGTAGATGTTCTTATTTTTCCCTGCTTTACAAATAAGAAAACCGAGGTCACAGTTTTACAAATAAGTTTTACAAATAAGAAAACTGGGGTTCAGGATTTGCCTGAGGTGACGCAACTGGTGAGAGACCCACTGAGTCTGGCTCTTAAGCATGCATGTTGAGTTACTATGTTATGCTGTTTTCTAAGCCCCTTAAGGTTTATCCTGTACCCGCAGTTACTTAAGATTTATTATATTCCCAGTACTGTACAACACATGGCCTTTTGCAGCAAAAGGTACTATCTGTGACAGTGACAAAAGGGACTGCATGAAGGTGTCTGGCCCAGGTGGTGAGCAGGGCTCAGCTCATCAAGCAGGCCCAGCATAAGGCACCTATGTTGTTTTGTTTTAAGTTTGTTTGTTTGTGTAGAGTGTATGAGGGTCAGAGAGAAAAGGAGAGAGAGAATCTTAAGCAGGCTCTACACCATCAGCACAAAGCCTGATGAGGGGCTTGAACTCATACACTGTGAGATCATGAACAGAGCTGAAATCAAGAGTCAGATGCTTAACAGACTGGGCCATCCTGGGACACCGGTTTCTACTTTTCCCAAAGGCTCTGAATAGGTACCGGTAATCCCACCCACCCACCCCCGCTTTTTCTTTTTTTTGAGAGAGAGAGACCACTATAACCCTTTTAAAAATTTTATTTGAGAGAGAGAGAGAGAGAGAGTGCGAATGACCATGAATTGGGGAGAGGGGCAGAGGGAGAAGGAGAGAGAATTCTAAGCAGGCTTCACTCTCAGCTCAAAGCCCAACATGGGGCTTATTCCCACAACCCTGAGATGATGACCTGAACCGAAATCAGGAGTTGGATGTCTAACTGACTGAGTCACCCAGGTGCCCCTACGGGTAACCCTTTGATAAGGGGCTCAATTCATATTAGTGGAGTTAATACCTTATATGGAAATGTCTTCCATTTAATAAACTCTATAGAAAATGAGGAGATTTTTGTTTTCTGTTTTGTAGCTGGTACTATGTTCAAAATGGGTCCAAAGGCAGAAATAGAAAATCCAATTTTCTTGTTAAAGTCAATGATGTTTTGATTATTTGTTTATTTTCATTGAGATGACATTCCTATAACATAAAACTAACGATTTTATTTTTTATTTATTTTTTACTTTTAAAATTTTATTTAAATCCAAGTTAGTTAACATATAGTGCAATATTGGTTTCAGGAGTAGACTTCAGTGATTCATCATCACTTATATATAATACCCAGTGCTCATCCCAACAAGTACCCTCATGCCCATCATCCATGTAGCCCACCCTCCCACTCAACACCCCTCCAACAGCCCTCTGTTTGTTCAATTTAATGGCATTTAATACACTGACAGTGCTAACTACCACCTCTAATTCTAAAACACTTTTATCACCCTGAAAGGAAATCTGTACCTGTTAGTAGTACGCGCCCACCCATCTTTCCACGCCCCACACTTCCTTCCTGGCTCTTGGCGACAACTAGTCTGCTTATATTTCCACAGGTTTACCTATTCTGGATGTTTCATATAAATCATATGATACGTGACCTTTGGTGTCTGGCTTAACACCCAGCGGAATGTTTTTGGTGTTCAGCCAGTGTTATAACACATAGCGGCACTTCATGTCTTTTAATGGTCAAATGCTATTCAGTTGTAAGTATAGACCATAATTTGATTCTCCATTCATTAGCTGATGACCCTTTTGGTTGTTTCTACCTTTTGGTTATTGTGAATAGTGCTGCTATGGATATGAAGGTACATATATTGTTTGAATATATCATGCAGGTACATCAATCTGTACATGTATTTGAATACCTGTGTATATGTATTTTGGATATATACAAGGTCAGTGCTTTTGAAACTGCAGTCTATGGAGATAAACGAAGACACCTGGTGGTGTTGGTGGGAAGGTCCTGGGAACCCCTAGGTGTGCCAACCATGATGTATTTCCTTCTGCAAAATGAAACCATAGAAAAGTCTCTTTGAGGTTAATATGAAGGAAACGTCATTTAAAACTTGCTTATCCATGTGGGAAAAAAGTGACCAATAGTTTATTTCAAAGCTCAGTGAAGCCTATAGTAATCTGCTAAATAAAAATTCTCCACTGCGAAGCACAGATGCCAAAAGGCAGCCACATACAGTCTGTGTTCCCAAGCTCGGAAGGGCATTTTCTCCTGACATTTCACGCAGTGCCCTCACTGGGGCAAATGCACCTCCTTGCAGCTTAGCATTCCAGATAAAATGCAGGACACGCAGTTCAATTTGAATTTCAGATAGGCAACAAACGACTTTTAATATAAGTACATCCAAAATAGTGCATTATTTGTTGTTTGTCAAATATTCAAATGGAACTGGGCATTCTGCATGTCTCTTTGCTAAAACCGGCAACCCTATTTTGGTTGCACGGAGAGAGGGCATCCTAATGGCAGCGAATTGTAGAAGATACTCCATCAGCAGAGATGCTTTGCCCACTCATTTTCCTCAGAGAGAACCATTTCCCTTTTTATATAAATAATGTAAAAACTTGGAGATAAAGGATGTGGAGCATAAGGAAGGTGAAATGGAGCCTTCACCGTGTAAAGTGCTTTCTCTCCGGCCCTAGTTCATTAGCAAAATCCAGTGATTTAAATTACCCAGCTAACCTCTTCCGCTGCTATAGGATTATAAATCAAGAAGGTGGCTACTACCTGAAGGAGTTGAAGGGTCTTCACAGGAGGTCCTCATCAAGCTAAGAGGGGCAGAAAATTTCCTATTGCCATGTCATGTGTAAATGGTGATGCGTGCACTTCCACCGATAGCATCTTTTGTCTATGCAATCCACTTGCGAAAAGCAAGGGAACAAAATAGGAACATCTTCACTACTTTGCCTTATAGAGGCATAAAGATGGCAGGGATCTCCGTGCAAAGGGCTGATGCTATGTAATACTCCTAATACTGCCAGATAGAGGCAGACTCAGTTGGAAACAGAAAGATATTGAAGGTATTTATCTGTCTTTCTTCCTTTATTTTTGTCTGTCTCTGTGCCTTTATTGTGTGTGAAATTTTGAGAGATGAATTCTATTTTCTATTAATTTAATGGCTGTCATATTGCATTACGTCATGCAGTGTGGGTCACAACAATGAGACATTAAGGTTTAAATTAATAATATTGCAACACATCCCTTGACATAGCATGTGCTTAATCCCATCTAGGCTGCTCAGGTAGCTGGACTTTGGCCCAGCGCCTTGAATCTGCGGGTTGCGGTGGAATTACCCAAGTTCAGTTGTAAAGAACCTATAATTGTGAACTGCATACTTGAGCTTCATGGTAGCAAACATTAATTTAATGTGCTGGTGGGATTTCAGAAGGTTCTGTATATCTAAAATAGTTGGGGAGGTCAAGGAAAAGGGACCCTGTGGTTTCTGAGTGGCATTTTTAGTTCTGGAAATAAGTCAAACAAATACCTATTCTACGTAGAGCTGCTTTGCAGGCAGTGTTAGCCAAAGCCACCAGGAAAATGGAAGCGAGGGCGGGGGTACAGTTAAGGGAAGATCCTTTGAGGAAACTATAGATCTGGTGAGCTGTTGAGAAAGCATATCCATGGACATCGCCTCGAGAACCCCTCTTGCCCCCCGGCCCCCCAAAAGCCCCGGATTGCAGCATGATGATACAACTCAAACCTTTCCACACTTGGAAGAGAATCAAATCGGATGCCCAAAGAGGAAGACAAGTCTAAAGCACATTGAAAAATATTCCTTACCCAAAGCAGATTGTTCTCACAGGGCTTTTTTTCACGTGCATTTGCTTTCGCTGTGAAAACAGAACACAACAAAAAATAACTATTCATTCTAGGAACTAAGAAAGGCATTTAGGAAATCCAAATAATTAGGCAGTGGGCACTATGAGGGAGGCACTGCAAAGAACAGGTTCTCTGTCGTCTTCCTTTCCTCTGGCCGCCCCCCATGGCTCCCCCCCCCCACCCCCCCCCCGCCATCTTCCCCAGGCCAGATGCATTTCCAGACATCGCCCACACCTGGTAAGCAAACAGAGCATTTGTACGTGGCCTTCATTAGGGTAGGTTACCAATTGTCAAATTAGTTTCTGCCTGACCTGCAGAGCGCGAATGCAAATCCGCCACCCCCGGGTGCGGCTTCATTTACAACTATTGATTCATGTGTGACTCTGAGTTCAAAAAAAGTTGTCTTTGAAGCTTCCCCCCATCCATGCGTGGCTTCCAGGGTCCAGGTGGCTCTGGGATCCCTGGCAGTCATTTTGATCTTTGCATTCCCGCCGCCGAGGAGGGTCATTCCAGGTAACTTAAAAGCAAGATACAATCAGCAAGGATTTGGGAATGAAGTCTTTGCCTTGTCACATTAATGCGGTCCTATCAAGTGGCAGTTTATCAAGAGCCACCTCACAAGGTTTTAATGAGCATGCTGCCTGTTCTTATACAATACTAATTAATCCCATTTTTTCACACTGCCGTGATTGCTTCATGAAACCCACATTGTTTTATACTCAGTAGCAAAGCGGCTCTTACTGATTAAATCTCCTTGCCTGCGATGGAGCCTGACAACTGAATTATACCTTGCTCAAAATAATAATGGGTATCAGCTAATAAATACGGTTTAACACACACAAAACTATGCAGCCAAAATCACACCACAAAATAGGAGTTTGACTTATAGGCTCAGCAGTGTTTCATTAAACATCTGTATTATAATTCACTGGTTTTCCAACTGATGTAATAACTTAATTGATGAGAACAAAGACAGGCTTATTTATTCACCCAATTGCTTGCTTCTTGACTAACGTTTTTCCTGGGTGTTATTGTGGAAATAAATATGCAATATTCTTTTTATAGAAGTCTAATTTAGGTCCTTTTTTTCCCCTATTGAGAAGTCAGCGTCACCATCTAAATCTGACAGTTTCTTGCTGCTTCACGACAGGAGCATTTCGACAAAATGGGTCCTGGGTGTTTGCCCTGATGCCGGACTGGCTGGCAGAGGTGAGAGGGGAAAGGCTTTCCCACCCTTGGGACACTGCTTTCCTTCAGAAGGGTGAGGATGGGCTCCCACTGAGCACAAGCACGTGCGCGCACGCGCGCGCGCACACACACACACACACACACACACACACACACACACACACACTTCATCCTGGTCCTTAAATTAACTCCACCAAGGCTGAGATGATTCAGTACAGCTCATCAATGACATGAACACACTCGTCTCCAGCTTGTGTCCCCACACCCCAATTTAAGTGGCACCAGGGACAAGCAAATATAATGACAAAATCATGGGTGGCAGTTTTCTTTTTTTAAAGGAAATTTTCAACCTAAAAAAATTTTTTTTTAAAGTTTATATGTTTTTGAGAGAGAGAGAGAGAGCACGAGCAAGGGAGGGGCAGAGAGAGGGAGACAGAAAATCCAAAGCAGCTAAGGGTTCTGAGCTGTCAGCACAGAGCCCAAAACGGGGCTCGAACTCACGAACTAGGGGATCATGACCTGAGCCGAGGTTGGACAGTTAACTGACTGAGCCACCCAGGTGCCCCCAAGTTCTTCTTTGTATAAGGTGTTTGTTAGCTAGAGATCGAAGTAAAAAAAAAAATGAACACAATTTCTTCATTGTTTTAGTTCTGGGTTGTGTGGCTTTGAGAACAATCTCAAATAAACATGCAAAGAGAATAAACTCTCTTGTTTCTTTTACTGTGAGGGAGGGATTTTACAGTGGCTTTTTCTTCCAGTTGTTGTATCAGGGCTATACTTCCATGCTCTGCTGAGCCCCCTAACCTCACACTGGTTACCCCATATTGTAAACTTGCTTGATTTTCTGTCCAACTCAGGCTCTGTGAAAATGGACACTCTCAAATACTACTTATTCAGAACTTACTGTGTCTCAAAAACTATCTTAAGCTTGGAGGATAGCCTGAGAAACAAAAGAGATGAGGTCCGTGCTCATGGAGTTTGTATTCTCCAGGGGAAATAGGCAAGAATCAAGCCAGGAAGCACATATGCAGTACATAATGTGATATCTAGCATTGCCAGGTATGGTGAGGAGGAATAAAGCAGATGGAGGGATACGTCATGTGTATTTTACTTAGTAGGCACTCAACAAATATTGGGTCAATCAGTGTAAACTTTTATGTGGACCCCATATTCTTGTGCTCTGTCTAGTCTTTCTTTGTGATAAGGTGTAAAAAGAAGGGCAACTTCCAAGAGATTTTCCCTGAACACACGATCATTCTTTTGTTTTGGCTTCATCAGATGTACACTGGTCATGAGCGTCTAACTACTGGCTATTTATCTCTTTCCTCTGACCTCAGTGTAAAAACTCTTCAGTGGAAGGCCATCTCTTGGTCTGTATCTTTGGAAGTAGTCAGTATAGGACTGAAGAGTTTCCCGATACTACATCTCCTGCCTCTCACTCAGATCCTGTTTCCATATTTCTAAGATCTACAAGATATCAATGTGGATGCTGCATTGTTTAGTTTCCATGCTGATCTCTTGTGTCACCATCTCCTGATAGATGCTAACACAAAATATAATGATCCCAATGTGGCATTCTTTCCAGTCTTGGAGATGAGATACACTGGCACCAGTTATGACTTGGTATTAGGTTACATACCTCTGCCTCTTCGGGCATTCTGTCTCCAAGTCCTGTCACCACTTCTGTTCATGGATTTCCACCCCCTGCCTTGTTTTGATTCCCTCTACCTCTAAGTTGGCCAGGACCTCATTATTCCTGACCAGACCTAAAAATAATTTCTGATTCTAGCATCTTCTCCCTACAGTGTCATCTCCATGCTGCTCCCTGACATGTTACTTTCAGCAAATCTCTCCCCTGCTTCAGGACTTCTAATGACAATGGAGAAACATGGGCCCAGGAAACTTGAGTTTTTTTTTTCTTAAGCCCAAAAGTATAGATTTACACGTGAAATCTTCTGAGTTTTGAAAATTGGCAAGTCAGTTAAAAAAACTTTAAACCTTATGCAGACCAAAAAAAGGTTGGCTGAACCACTGCTTGGGAATCTTTGATCTAGGCTTTTAGAGGTCTTGTTTTCCTGCCTTAGACTCATTATTCTCACACTTGTCTGAACTTGGCCACCTTCTGTAGTGCTCATCTCAAATCATCTAGGAAAGTGTTCCCTTCCTATCTGTCTTGCTGCAGCCACTTGACTTGAGCTCAGCTGTCTATAATGCTTCTTAGGAAAAGGGATCATAATTTATTCCCAATTTTTAGTCACCCATCCTACTAGATGCAGAAGGAAAGATGTCAGATAGGAGAGGTTAAGGACTTAGGTGTTTAGATATGGGAGGTCTGATGCGGGCTTGGCTCTGATATTTACTGTGTTAAGGGTAGCTTTACCCTCACAAAACTTCAGTTTCTATGTTGGTAACTGCATCACCATGGTGTCTTATAACATGTACCACACCTCATAAAGTTCTCCAAGAAATTGGTGACAGAACTCCCTGTATATTGACATCCGGAGTGACAAAGAAGTAAGCATTCATTCCATATTAGCTGTTGTTCATATAGTTATTGGTGTTCCCTTTACCATGGAATTCATAACAGTAACTCTGTGTTTTTTGGATGATATAGCCACTGCTGAAAATATATGTTATGACCAAAGGATTCACAAGCAAAGAAATCCAATCTAATAAATAACGATTGGACACTTATGCTATGCCAAGAAGTGCATCTGGTCTCATGGGTAGCAAAAACATGGCCAGAGTTTGAAGTGTAGGTGAAAGAGGAAACACAAAAATTTCTTTTATCATACAGGGAATTATTACTCTTTAAGTTTATTTTTATGAGTAAGAATTGCAAAAGCAAAGTAGAACGGTACCATAAACCTCCACACATCTATCACCCAATTTCAGCAAACTTCAATTCTTACTCTACCTTGTTTTATCTCAGTTTTCACCCATCTGGGATTATTTCAAAGAAAATCCCAGGCACATTTCTATTTAATCTGTAAATATTTTAGTATAAATTAATGGAAGTGAAAGGGTCTTTTAAAAATAGCCATGTTATGCCTAAAGTAATTGATGATAATTCCTCTATATTATCACATATCTAGTCAGTGTTCAATTTTTTGAATTTATTTGAATCTGGATTCAAAACAGCCCACATACTGCAATTGACTGACTTGTCTCTTAACTCTCTTTAAATCTGCAGCTTTCTTCTTCTCTTTTTTTACCCCCCTAAAATGTATGTGGTCATTTATCTTGTGGAGTTTGCCCTGTAGAATTCCTCACAGTCTGGATTTTACTACTTTCACCAACATAGTATTGTACGGCATGCTTCTCTGTCTACTGCATTTTCCATAAATTGATTGATAGATAGAGGCTTGATGTAATCTGGACTTGCTTTATTTGTAAAGGGCAGGACAATTCTAAAGGTAAGATCTGTTATGTCTATCAGGAGAGGAGACATGTGATGTGTGGCAGTGTCTATTTATTTCTAATAAAGTAGTCATTGATGACCATTGAAAGGATTCATTTTCTTATTCTTGTAAAATGGAACATTTTAGTCTAAATGAAACTTGAAAAATGTTAAGCCTAAGAAAAATGCTTTATTATTTTCATATTTATATCTAGAACCAATAGATTTGCCAAGAGCAAATTCATTCCTTCATTCTTGTGGGCAATGACTTGAGTACACAGAAGACACTATTTCTGTATTGGAAAGAAACCAAGCAAAGGAGGAGACAGGGGTCAGTGAGGAAGATGGATGTGAGAGCAGATAATTGTGAACAAAATTACCTGAGAATTTAGAGAAGGATGGAAGTAGAGAAGAAAAAATGAGTATCTTTGCCCATGGGAGTGAAGGGCTTAAACATCTGAATCAGGAAGGACGAATCAGAGTTCACTAAACAAAGAGATAATGGTACTAGCAGCCCCAACAGCACTAATAATTAACCCTTACCAAGTGTTGCCCTCAGCATTTTACAAGTGCTCCTTACTACAGCTCCATAATTTACCAGATAAGTTACTTGAGGCACAAAGTGGTTAAGGTTCATGCTCAAGGCCACATTGCTAACAGGAGACAAAGATTCAGGGAAATATTTTCTACTTCACAGTTTCCCCCCTGATAACCACAAGCCATATGATATGGTGTCAGTGATAACCATGAAAGAAAAAGGAAGATTGGCAAAGGGATCTAGTCTATTATCAGTGAATTAGATGTCGTTGCCCCAAATCACACACTAAACAAGGATTTGGACTTAAATGCATGGCAGGGTTTCAATAATCACATGATTTCAAAAATCACTGATTTTCCTGTATAATAACTGTATATATAACTATAATTGATGAAACTAAAGGTGAGCTTTATTAACTTTTGTCCATTTGCTCAATTCCTTTTTTGGGTTTTCTCCATAGTTATAGGGAAATTTAGATGCACCATGACTGAGGATTTGGATTCTGAGAATAGGGACTTCAAGTTACTATATGCCACAAATGTATCTAAGAAGGAGTGTGAAGTAGGTGCTAAAACGGTTAGCAACAACTAAGTCATGAAATAATGTAAATGCAAGGTTATTTTGTCCAGTCCTCTGCCTCCAGAAAGCACCATTTGCTGAAGATCCCTCACACTGTAGAGCTGTACTCATTAATCAGAAAATACATATTATATTTCTGTTGCCATGAACCCTGGGAAAAAGAGTGTGTTCACCTAAATTTGCACTTAACCAAGTCAAAAATGTTAGAGAAATATGTGACAACATTTGATGAACTTCAGGGAGGCAGCAATAAGCTCCTTTTTCCCTACGGATACTCTTCTCATTTTTCAATTTAGGTATTAAAGTTATCTGTGCACTTAAAAATCAGACTTCGAAGTCTTAAAGGCAAAAAGAGCCCTTTTTTTCCCTCCTTAGGTAGTTGGACTTATTAAGAATATCTGCATAATGTAAAAGAGCTACATAGAAGTCATCCAAAGCACCCATTTATATTAGGATAGTCTTTAATTATACAAAGTTGCATTTGTGTTAGGGAAAAAAGTATCATTTCATTGTTCAGATATTTTTTCCTTGAGTTTTGTGCATTGATGATAATTAGGATGTGTGAAGTAATAAGCCCAGACATGATGGACAAGACAGAAAGATGATTTATCGTTTGGGGGGATTTATGCAGGAAAAATATACAGGCAACAGGGAATTAAGTCTCAGGAAGTAATTTATTAGACAAGAAAGGGATCAGGTCTTTTGTCTCGACAAGGTGCAATTGCCTGCTGAATGATATGGGTTGATTTAGGAATTTTGAGGCTAAGAGGTGTATATATAAAAGGATGGATGTTCACTCCACTCACATAAGCGCCAAGGACGACTTTAGACTTTGTGAATTAGAAAAGGCTGAATTAAGGTGTGGGGAGCTATAGGGATCCAGAGGTAGATTAGGAGAGGCTAACATAGGTCTCATTTTTATTGAGAAGTAGTACAGTGGCCTTGATTATCGTGCTGTATTTGGATGGATCACATAGTAAGTAAACAGTAGAATGGAGTTTGTGTGATGTTCCTCTCTTGTTTTCTCGTTATTGGATATGACTGCCTTCTAGTTTATAGGTGAATGCTCATGTTCCAGTCAGAGAACATAGTTAGGAACAATGGATAGGAAGTGTTCTTAGCAACCAAAATATGCATTTTCAACCCCCTTTCCTCCCTTTGCACATCACTAAAGCACTTTGTCCTTTTCACTTACCACGTCCGTATGAACTTGAAAATAATCAAAAGGACTCCCATTCATGCTTTCTGAGGACAAGGTGGAATGAAGACATTAGTTTCATAATTAAGTAGACTCACCCTTTCTTCAGTATCTGTGGCCCCAGTGGATGACATTTGCTGACATCTTCAACTCTATTTGTAACATTCTATCTTTACTTACCTCCATCTCATATGAAATTCATCATAAGTTCTTACAAACCTTCATATCAAAGCACGTCACCGAGGCTCCTCTTCTTCCCCTGTTCATTGCCCTGTCAGCATGTAACCTCCCGACTGAGCTCTGCTTCCCCTCTTGCTGCTCAGTAATCTACACACCATAGAGCAGCCACAACTAAGGGATCTTGTCAAGTGTTGCCTAGATCAGATATAAACTAGATCACATCAATCCTGCTCCTGATGCTCCAACTGCTTCCTGTTTCAATTCAATACAATCCAAACTCCTTTCTGTGGCCTCCAAGATGTCAGAAGATCTACTTTCCTCCCACCTGTCAAAACTCTTCCCAATGGTCCTCCTCTGTCTCTGTCTCTTCTAACCACTTGTTTCACTTCTGTCCTTCCAACACAGGCTTCTTTCTTTCTGCCTTGGGAACATTACCTTTCCTGGGTACTCTTCCCACGGCTGCCTTCATTTCTCCATTCTTATTCCAGCCCTTCTAAAAAAAAGGCCTATCCTGACCCATGAATCTAAAATTTCCCCTTCCTTTGATTACCCTCATCCCATTAATCTGATGTTGTCACATATTCTTAGCTTTCTGAAGGCAGGGTTTTGGGTTATCTTGTACATTGTGCTACCCCAGAACTGGGAATAATGCCCGTGACATGGCAGGGAATGTAGCATGTGTTACTAAAAGGAAAGTATAAATCTAAGTTATGATGGAAAATCATCATTCTTGGGCTATTCCAAGACATTGCAGTAGATTAGAAGGAGTATAGGGACATCCAGACCTGAATTTGATTCTAAACTCTGCCACTTGTTTGCCAAATGCTATTTTGTTTGAACCCTATGACAGATTCCAAATGGCCTCAGATTGTTTGCCACACCTCACATTAAGAGACGGAATAAAAATTCATGTCCAGATTAAGTCTGGCCTTTCTCTGGTTAGTGGGACATCATTGTTCATTGTGATGGGTTGGCCAAGCTGAGGCTGGATAAGCACCAGCCCACTGGGACTTGCCTTGTTGGCATTCTGCCCTGAGACCACCCTACTATAAGAAAGCCAGTGTGGCTTATGCAAGCAAACACAAGGAGGTGAGCCCAGGTGCTCTAGCTGATATTCAGAAGCACCTGCTGGACATTTGAATAAAGCCATTTTGAACAGAACAAAAGATCTTCCCATCTAGTTGATTGCAGTTATTTGTCTGAATGCCAAATAAAACCACCAGAGAAACTGCAGCAACCTACCAGACTGGGAAAATATCACCATGTTATTTTAGCCACTCCTTTTGGGGGTGGTTTGTTATCCAGGATTGTTGGGAGACCAAATGAAATAATGAATGCAATGTCCAGTGCATTTTAAGTTCATAATAGGAATTCAATCCTTCTTAGTTCCCTGTCATTTTCCTTGCTCTGAAGTTAACTGCTGTAACTTTTTTTTAGTTAAGAATCTGAGTGTGCCTTCTGTGCTAATATGACCAGGTAGACTAATGGTATTTACAAAATACGTCTGAGCATTGATCCCATCATACATTAAAGAAGTAGGAATTTTGATCAGATAGACTCATCCCATGACTATTTCTTAGGATGATTAAGGTGGGATATTGAAGCACTGAAGCAGGTCAGGAATACATGTAATATAAAATAAACAGCTGTCATTTATTAAGCACCCCCTGTGCACCTAGAATCATGCTCCAGGATTGTATATATATTGCCTTGTGTATGTTTGACATCAACTGTATTTTGCAGCGGAGAAAGCAGAGATTCTTTTAAGTGTAATAGTTTCTCCATGATCTCACAGCTAGTAAATAGTAAAGCTGGGACCTCAGCCCTGGTCTGCTGGACTCCAGAGACACTGTGAAAGTCAGTCTTCAGTAGGAGGTTAAAATCCCAGCATGAGAATGGGGAGAGCCTCCGGCATAGGGGTTGGGATGTTGAGAAGACATAACCAGTGTAGATGGTGTTTGCCTCAGAATCAATAACCAGTGTAGCAATTGTGAATATTATGGGAGTTTAAACAGGGGCATTTTAAGCCAGGTTGTTCAGAAATATAAGACTTTTTGGAGGAATGGGGACGAAGCAGGGAAGGGGGGTGGGGGGCACTCCATGACCTACCACCTCTATTAGCCAGCACATATTGTGAGTTTAGACCCCACGCTAAGAGTGTTATATGCATCCTTTGTTTAATCCTTATAGCAACTCTATGAGGTGGGGATGATTGTGATTCCATTTTCCATTGAGGGTATCAGGGCTTACAAAGGATAAGTTACTTGCCTGAGGTTATACAACCAGGTTTTGGCAGACCTGGTCTGTAGGTGCTGGTGATACTGACTGTAGCATTATGGCGCAGGGTCACCATGGACAGTGCTGGGGTCTCTAGATGGGGCAGCACTAGGCAGAAGAAAGAGTGGACTCTGTGTGTGTGTGTGTGTGTGTGTGTGTGTGTGTGTGTGTGTGTGTGTGTGTGTGTGTATGTAGTGTGTGTGTATACATATTTGTGAGTATGGGCATAAGACTAGAAATCAGTAATGGATACCGTGGGGAAATAATAATAGACCAATGCTGGGAAGGGATAGTAAACCTAAGTTTAGATTCTTATAATGGGACAGTTTGAGGAGGCAAAAGACTTGCAGTGAGTTTTATTGTTGCTTATCCAATATCCATTTCCTGTTCTTTTGGGGAAGCAGTCTTGTTGGCCTCTTGAGAACCATGTTTTCTCTCCTCTCAGTGTCTGCAGCCTGCTTGGGAGTTAGGGGGCGATCCATGCCCCAGCCAATCAGAGCCCTGGTTGATTATCTGGTAGACATAGCTGTTGGTTGATAAACAGGCCCATCAAACCAATCAAACCAAGTTGTGTGGGGCTCTTTCTGTTGTAATTAAACAGGATGAGACATAGGATGTGACAGCATATGGAACCTGGGAGTGAAGCCAGCTTGGAGAAAAGCTGTGTTGAGAGATGGCAAGAATCATGATTTGAGGACGCCACCCCAGCCTCGGAACCAGAGCTACACTAGTGCTGGGGGTGGACTTCCCCGTTACGCAAGCCAGTAAGGCCCCATGAATGATTAAGCCAGGTCAAGTTAAGGGTCTGGGTTCCTGGCCACAGGAAATAAGTAAATCTTGATGTAAGATTTTTCAAATTGTAGTTACCTAATTAATTAATTTGCTTTCACAAATACACTGAAGCTTTTCCTCATAAATCCAGTTTGAAGAAACCTAATATAAGACGTAATCGGAGAGCAAAGAGAACTTAAAGTCACCAGCTTTGATGTCAGCAGAGCTGAGTTCTAGCCTTGGTTCTACTGCTTTATTTAAGGAGGTACTCATTGATTTAGTCATTTAATAAACCTTATGTATGCTTTTCGTATGCTAGGACCTCGTTCCACTTAAGCACATGATGTATAAACACTGAGACTGACTTGGAGGAAGCTCTTTCGATTGTGCCAGTTTCTTCCTTTGTAAAATGAAAATAATAATTGTGATCACCTCATCATGAAGGAATGAATGAATGATATTTTAAGTCATAGTTTGCCTTTCAGAGAGATAAGATCATCTGGGGAAAGCTATCTACTTTGAAGGGGATGATTAGGAAACAAAGGTACATGTGTCCAGGAGTGCAGACTCTTTCCTGCCTGCAAGAGCCTCGCTCCAGACTCTGAAGGTCATTTCCAAGTGTGCAGTATTGGTTAGGATACAGAAAAGGCTGCTCCTGTGAAACAGACCCAAAATTGTAAGAGCTTAATCAAAGCAGTAACTGGCCTCTCTCTCAGGGAACATTCCAGAAGGCCATGCAGGGTTGCTATGTCGACTCCCAGGTATCAGGGAAGTGGCTCTTCTTATCTTATTGCTCTGGCATATCAAGTGTAGCTTTCTTCTATGTGGTATAGACTTCATTCTCATGGTCAAAGATGGCTTATATGATCATTCCTAAGCTCATGCCATCAAGAGAACAAGAGGCAGAAAGAGAGGATGCACCTTTCCTATTATGGGCATGACATAGAATTTGGAAACTTTTATTCTGCTCTTGGCTCATTGACTAAAACCTAGTTACACGATTATACTGAGGTGCAAGGGACTCTGGGGAATGTAGTCTTTAGCTGGGTGGCCTTATCAAACAAAAACTACTCTCACTATTGAAGAAGGGTAAAGGAAGTATCTATTATTTTGTACCAGAAGGATGTGGCCACACATGCATTAGCTCCAGCTCTCTTCTTGGTTCTGGGTTCCAGCCATTCCTCGGGTAGCCAAATGGGCACCCTTCCATCTGGCCTGTGCTGTAAATCCGCTTCCTTTGCAAAGAGCATTTCATGCGTGTGAAGCCGGACCATCGGCCTCTCCTGACTGTGCGCGCACGCATGTGTGTCCAAAGTCATTCTTTGGCGGACGGCTACCTTTTTGTGAATAACGGACTCACTTATACTTTATATTAGCTTCTGCCTATTTCATAATTTTTTAGAGGAAACTCTCCTCTCATGCAGGAAAATCTAATTATGCAGTGACAGCAGTTGGCTGACTCGGGCACAACACAACATGTCAATTTTCAGTTGCTTACACGGTCTCACAGAAACTGTTAGAAATTGTTTTGAAATCTGGCATACATTTCAGTCATGTTAATTCCTACAACTGTGCCAAACTTGATGAAATTTGGCTCCTCCATATACTGTGGGGAAGGTGGGGGGATTGGGAAAGGCGAGGTTTCTTTTTCTTTTTCTTTTTCTTTTTTTTCCTGGCAGTGACATCATCTCCTCATCCTGCCTTTATGATGAACGCTGTCCTCAAACAAGCCAAGAAGTAATATAACTTTATATTTACAAGACTGGGTGACAAAATTACTGCAAGAGACTGGAGCTGTAGGAAGCGATTAAAGAAATACAGATGGCATAATGTTTTTTTTCCCCCTTCCAACAGATTTGTGCCAGATGTGTGAATATTGATAATTTCTCTGGGGCTCAACTCGAGGCACAATGTAGGTTTCTGTTTGATGGGGGGATGAGAGAGTGAAAATCCATCCCAGCGATGGTATTTACAGGAAATGTTTTGCCTCTTCTTCCAAATCTGTCAAAGCAGAACCAGAAATCCCAAATTTCCAAATGAGCCTCTGACTCACCCTTTGTTCTGGACCCAATTTTTATCTCCCTGGTAATTGACAGACTGGAAAATTCATTTGTGAAAAACATGTGGTAGAATTCTAAAAGTAGAGTCTCTCAACTAGCTAAGCTGCTCTTTGTGCCTCAAGTTAGAGCATGAGTGATACCAAAATTTCTGAAAGCACCTTAGAAAAGTATCTATTTTATTATATCTTCTCTTTATTAACTTAGTAATAAAAATGCTTTAATGGAATCATGATTTTCAGCATTTGCAACGGAAAAACTTGAAAAAAAAAAAGATTTCCAAAGCTTTTCCATTGTTCTTTTTGTTATTTTATAATGACTGAACCCATTTTAAAATATGATTCTGGGAGCTAGAAGGTTTTAAGAAGCTCCAATTTCTTAATCCAGCTTTGACTTTTTAAGATCAGAGAGAATTCTTGAAAAGATTTAAAGAGAAAAGAGGAATATTTACCATTCCTAGAAAGATTCAGTTTTGATCAAATAATTAAGCAAGTTGATTTCAAAATCAGTATAAATTTTTTTTTTATTTATACCTTGGATCTTCTGTGAAGTATTTCTAATAACTTGAAATAGAGAAAGACATACTAGATGAGGGGGGAAAAAAGAGAATCAAGAAGGCAGGGGAAAGGACAGATGGATCAAGAATTAGAAAATGAGAAGTAGAGATTGCTCAGGACTTTGGAAATACCAATTTGCTGTGGATGAAACTTAATTTTAGGGGCACCTGGGTGGTTCAGTAGGTTAAGTATCTGACTTCGGCTCAGGTCATGTCTCATGGTTTGTGGGTTCGAGCCCCATTTCGGGCTCTGTGCTGACAGCTAGCTCAGAGCCTGGAGCCTGTTTGGGATTCTATGTCTCCCTCTCTCTCTGACCCTCCCCTGCTCACGCTGTCTCTCTCTCTCTCTCTCTCTCAGAAATAAATAAAACATTAAAAAAAATTTTAATTAAAAAAAACTTAAATTTTATACTTTGAGCTTCTTGGCAGCCATACCAAAGATGGAGAGATGGTCACTTACATAATTTTCTTTATCGGAAAAGAGGGACTGGATCACTGTCTTCGGGGCTAAATTGATTTCCAACCCTAGGTTATGCTGCCAGGTCTCGAGTGTGGGTGATGCTATTTCCCAATGACATTTGGCAATGTATGGCTATCACAATGAGGAGAATACTGGCTTCTGGGAGGTAGAGGCCAAGGATGCTATTAACCGTCCTTTAATGCACAAAGTGGCCCCCTATAACAGAGAATGATCTGGCCCCAGAGTTCAACAAGCCAAGGTTGAGAAACCCTGGTTTATAAAATCAATTTTACATGTGGATGTTCATAATGTTCTCTATAAGGTTCCCACAGCACATGGATTTGGAAGAAGGCAGATCTGGGTTTAAATCCGCGTTCCGCCACTTACCAGCTGTGTAATTTTTGGCAAGTTAGTTAACCTCTCAAAGTCTCAGTGTCCTGGAGATAATTATATGAATCCTACAGGGTTGTTAGAAGGATTAGCAAGAATAATGTTTACAGAACATCTAACACAGTGCTTGGCACATTGTAAAATGTGGTAATGGTTGGGAGGGGTTGTGGGATGGAGTTCTGTTGTGAGCTGTGTAATATAGAGATAGACTTAGGAAAGCTTAGAAATGTCCATGAAACGCACATAACGATCTGACACAAACCCTGCCAGTGTGTATGAGGTTCAGCTCCTTAAAAGGCTATTATTGGGAGCTGTGGATTGAGGGTTGTGCTGACTTTTCTAGAAATCAGACAGGCAGGTGGTAGAATGACATATTAAATACCTATCTGCTTGGTGCCTTTGCCAGGCACTGAGATGTTCACACAGACAGTCCTGGTAGACTCATAATCTACTCTAAACAACACAGAGCCAAGCTGGGCGCCACTGTTTGGAAACTTGTGCAGGGGTCCCTACATCAAAAATTGAGGAGATCTCTTTTGAAAACAACCACAGCAAAGAAATCTAGAACTCTGAAGCACACACACACACACACACAAAATCGATAGTTTTGCTATTTTATCTTCTAGTAGGTCACTTTATTAGTTGGAATGTTACTAGCTGTTAAAACCAATTTCAAAATTTCTGTGGCTTAAAGCGAAAGTGCATTTAAATTTTTAAAAAATGTTTATTGATTTTTAAGAGACAGAGCACAAGCAGGGGAGGGACAGAGAGAGAAGGAGACACAGAATCCTAAGTAGGCTCCAGGCTCTGAGCTGTCACAACAGAGCCCGGCGCGGGGCTTGAACTCACAAAGCGCAAGATCATGCCCTGAGCCCAAGTCGGACAATTGATGGACTGAGCCACCCGGGTGCCCAGCAGTGCATTTTTATGCATAATATTAGCATTCCTGGTCAGCATGTGGCTTACTTTATTCCAGGAAGTAGTTTGGGATCCAAGGTTCCTTCTGGCTTATGGCTCTGTCATTCACTGCCTCAGGGTCCTCAGGTTCTAGCGAGAGAGAAAAAAAATAAAAGACAACAGAGAAGACATATGGGCCACAAAAAAACCCTCTGTGGATGTGACTCATTTCACATCTGCTCACATTTTATTGGCTAGAGCTTATCATCTATTCATTCCTGGATGTGAGTCTAGGAAACAGAGCCCTCGTGGGCCAGATACCACTGCACAGCAAGAAAGAACAACTTTTAGTGGACAGTCTACCCTCTGCCACCACCACCAGATTCTAGTGCGGTTTTGTTAATCAGCTTCTGCTTGGCAAAACATTTTCATTTTGAAAGCAAGGAAAAAGTGCCCACCTCTAGAAACCATCTAGAAGATTTGGTCCAGCCCTTTTCTTTTCAACAGTAGGAAAAATGTAAAAAGTAGACATGTGACAAATTTGATAGACTGGTAAAACTCTGAGAAGGCCATTATTCAAATATTTATGGATCCTTTTAGCTAATGGATTCAAATTTATAATGCTACACTTGTCAACAAGATAATTTTGCAAAAACATTAAAGGCTGAGCAGCTCTCGGTCCTTTCTAACCCTGAGGCCTCTCCTCGCCACAGCAAATGAGCAGCTGCTCTTGATGAAAATGGAACACCAAGCTCATTGTGCGCTTCCGCATGCAGTGTAGACCCACAGCACATCTTTGGGGCAGCATCTACACTGTGCTTCAGGGAGGAAGCTGGCGCATTGCAAGATGTCTGGGAATAGGCGAAGTATCATTTCATCAAAAGAGGAAAGAAAGGCAACCCATTGTTGCCACAGACACCTTGGACAGGAACTAGATATATAACATCTAAATTGAACAGGAAACCACTATTCATGGCATAGGGCACTGCCACCCATCTTATCCACCCATCTTATACCTTACCAGGGCATCCGGGTAAAGAGCGTGTGACACAATTTTTGGTTATTAATATTTGAACAAAATATACTATATTCTAGGTAGTGATCATCATGAAGTGACAAGAAAGTTGAATAGTATTGGGAGTGGGGGAGGGAAAGAGACCTCAGAGAGTGGTTCTGTAAGTCAGCACGTATGTTTGGGAATGCTTTATATTTGGCTTAAATACAGTGTATTGAGTCAATAGAATTAAATAAAGTGGTCTCAGTGAGTGTGATATTTTGAGATGCAAGACTTTTAAAAAGGAAGAGACTATCGCTGTGGTGATCGGATAGGAGAAACTGAAAGGGACTCACTAAAGAGAACCACTAAGATAGTGCTCAGAGAACAAAGAATAAAATTGCTATGTGTTTGTGTGTCTGGAGGGGCAAGGAACCTCAAGGATGTTGTAGGAAAGATGCTGATGCTTGGACTTTCATGTCCATGTGGGGATGGGAAGTGAGGCTTTACGATCTTATGGTGGGCAGGAGCTTGCAATGAGCCTCCTGCGTTAAGTCAGAAGCCACCCATCAGTGACAAGATGACTCAAGAAACTACCCTACTTTCCAAGGTCACTTTAAGGAAACTTTATTTACACGGTGTCGTGGGTAGATTGAGTCCGCCATGAGGAATCTGAATCCCAAGTCTGTGTTGTGTATGGATATGGAGTCTGTGGTCACACAGTCTGTTGGATACGTGACACGGAAACTTGAAATTAACATGCACTCATCTGAATTGATTGAAGCTGTAAGGTCCCAACAGACACCCAGTGAGATCCACTCACAGGGAGACATTCAGGACCTAAAGAGCCTTCCGTACTCACTTCCAAGTGGGTTCAGAGTCCGATATTACAAAGCAACACAAAGATGTGAACCACCATGAGGTCAACACACAAAAAGTGACAGAATTTGTTCCCGGTAACTATAGATAATAGAACAATCTAAGCGATTTTTAAATAATAGGTTAAAATATTCAAAATGATAAAGCCACATGTAGAATTTACAATGAAAGCTTATGAAAAAAGAATGAGCCTGGCTGGAAAGAAGGAACTAACAGAAATTCTAGAAATTATACATGGCTGTATATAGTCACTGTATAAGTGATCTAATGCTGTGTCATAAATTGCTCCAAATGTAGTGGCTTAAGAAAATAAACATTTATTATCTCATCGTCTTACGGGTCAAGAGCTTGTAGGCAGCTGAAAGGTTTCAGCCCAGAGCCTCTTGTGAGCTTACAGTCAGGGCGTAGTTGGGGGTCAGTCGTGGAAGGAGGGTCACTCCCATAGCTGGCAGGTTGGTTGCATGTCAGAGACCTTGGCTCCTACTCATATGGGCCTCTCCATACGCTGCTTGAGTGTCCTCATCATATAGGGACCTGTTTCCCCCAGGGTGACAATTCAAATGAACCAATGTTGAAGGAGCAATGCCTTTTATGACTCAGCCGGCTTTGGAAATCACCCACCATCACTTCCTCCACTTTGTGCTGACCGGAAGTGAATCTCTACGTCTGTCTCACCCTCATTCGAGCTGAGGAGATCAAGCTCCATCGTTTGAAGCAATAAATTTTATTTTATTTTATTTTCATAGAAATAAAAAGGCCTTTTTAATAGCAGTGGTTATCTCTTTTTTTTTAAATTTTT
>JAESUZ010004997.1:0-87979 GCA_017311185.1 Proteles cristata cristata | reverse complement strand
GAGCCCCGCGTCCCCGAGCCTTCCAGCCTCTGAGCCCCAAGCCCTGAGCCCCCCAGCCCCGAGCCCTCGAGCTCTTGAGCCCCCCCCAGCTCTGAGTCCGGAACTTAGAGGTGATAGTGTCTTGACTCCCTGAATGACGGCGATTTAAACCGTTAAAATAAGTTAAGCCTGGGGCTGTGTGGTTTCCCTTCCTCCCCTTGAGCATTTAAGGAAAGGCGGCCCCCAGCTGGTAAGCGTTTCCGAAGCCGGAGGTCGCCGCAGGCGCAGGCGCACTGACTGGCTTTGGGATCTCATAGCTGTTGAAGGTGCCAAGACCCAGCGTGAGCCATCCTCTGCCCTCTTTTCCGCTAGCCCCCGTCCTGCCCTTGACCTGCCGGCCCGGGCTCGGTCCGCAAAGCCTGCTGTCACTCCACCATGGATGTCTGACCGCCCTCGCTGTCCGATTCAGTTCTTCATGCAAGTCGCATCTGATCATCTCGCCCTGCCTTCAGCAAGACCACCCGCCGGCGACGTCTCAGAACCTTCCCGGTTCCCCCACACTGACCCTTGGCTGTAAACCCCCTTGTCCTCTTTGTATTTGGACGTGCGGCCAGTCTCCCCTATTCCAATAGCCTTGAATAAAGTCTCCGGTACCGTTTTAAGAAGTGTCAGAAAAATTTTTTTCTTGAACGTTGATCAGAGATTGCTTTCCCAGAACGTCACAGCCGCGCCTGGAGCCCAGGGCCCCGAGGCCGCTGCAGGCCCCACCTGCACGGGGTCGCGGCAGGAGGTGGGGGCTCGGTGGGAGGCGCTTCCCGTGGGGTCTCCCGTCCCCCTCAAGCCCGGCGCTTGTACCTCAAAGGCGACATGGGGTTTCTACAAGGGGGAAAGCCTGCCCGTGGTAGTTGAGCTCTTGCTGCTGCTTTGGGGGCTTTGTCCTTGCGCTGTATTCTGTGGGCCGCGGGTACCGGGAGTGGTTGATCGGTCAGAGTGTTGCCCCGAGGCCTCTCATCAACGCACGGGTGATGAGTCCCCCCAAGATGGTGTGTGAGCCTCCTCAGGCAACAGAGGACAGCGGTGTTCTTCGAGGAGGAAGAAAGCCCGCCGGAGCTCTCCGACGGACCCTGGCTCCGCGGCCGGCTCAGTGCAGGTGTCAGGGCGGGACAGTTCAGCTTCGCCGAGAGGGGCAGGAAGCGCCCAAGAGGCGCAGGCTGAGCGACCTTGCTCAGGGCTTCTGGCTGTCCCGACTTGGGAGGCACGTCAGATGACAGGAGGGTCTGCCCACGGTGTGCGCAGCATGCCGCCAGCAGGCGGAAGCGGGCATCTGCAGAAGCTGGTTCTGGGGAAGGCGCAACGGGCACGGGGCCGGGCACCGCGGGCTGCGGCTGTGGGCCAGTGGCGCCTGGGAAGGGGGCTTTGCGTGTCCCCACCTGGCTGAGGTGGCCCCTCCTCCTCCTCGCAGGACTCGTATGGTCCATAAAGGGGCCAGGCCAGGTGGGGCATGAGCCACACGGACAGGCCCTGGCTCTCGGCACCAGGGCCGCACCTCGAGGGCTCTGTGCGGGCGACGGGCATGACGGGGGCAGGTGTGGGGCCCTGCCGACCTGCCTGGGGCAGATCAACCCTCAGGTTCAGGGTATGTCCTTCCCCGGTACTACTCACTGGGGACCAGAAACCACTCGTCCCCGAGTCCAGTGGCCGGTTGAAGGTGCTGGTGACTCAGGTGACACTCACAGAGTGAGGAGTCTTTACCTGCTAAGTAGAAGTGTGTGGTTTGGGTGTGTCACCGTGCGTTCCCAGAACTCCCCTCCCCGGGCAGCTGCCTGCGGGACTTGACCCCAGGAGAAATTTGCACGTGCTTTGGAAGGTGGAAGACAGTAGGGAAGACCGTCCTGGGCAGAGATGGGGAGAGATGGACGGACGCAGAAGCGTGGGTTTGGGGGGGGCTGGGGGTCTTCCCTAAAGTGTGCCGTCTTCTTGCCGCCAGTGACCTTTCCTGCTGCCAGCATCCCTCGCCGCTGCACACTCACGGCGGCAGAGCTCTGCAGAGGCCACGGCTGTCCACAGACCTCTCCACCAGCCCCCGCTGTGGTCCTGCGTCCGGAGCTGGGCCTGCCGAGCTCCCCAGATCCCCTGCAGGCTCCTCCCCCTGCACCTGCCCCCCCACCCCGGGAGAACTCCTTCTTGATCCCCTTCCCGAATTCCTCCTGGACTTCTGTGTCCCTAGCCCCTTCCAGGACTGTGTAAGGATGACCTCCTGTAACACATCTCCTCTTTTGCCACACTCCTGGGGCTCCTGCTTCCGGAATGAACCCCGACACAGGCAGCCATGCCGAGGAACTTGCCTGAACCAAAACTGAAACACTGGTTTGTGTCATCGAGAAGCCAAGGGTAGTGGCTTCAAGTGTGGCTGGATCCAGGGCCTCGGTCTTTGTTGTTGGGGCCCAGGCTCTACCTCCGGCCCCCCAGCCTGCACTTGCCCGCAGCAGACACTGTCTACCCTCTGCTTCAGACCTGCACCCTGGCTGCTTGAGTCCAGCACCAAGAAGGTTTTTTTCCAGTGACTCAGGTGCCTGTTTGGGGACTGGCCTGGCATCAGGCTATGTACCCAGAGGCCGGCTCTGCGGTGGGTGTGCAAACCCGGTTTCCAGCCTGAGCTACGTGCCTGAAGTGGATAATGAGAGTGAGCGAGGGGAGGTGCCCACAGGGACATCAGAGAAAAAGAGAACCCGCTGCTTCAGGCTGTGGTCGCTGTGGGAAAGGGGACAGCCTGGACATGCTGTGCCTTTGGTCCCTGCCACGGTCCCTCTTTGTGTGTCCTGTGCACACTTCCTCATCCCAGGGGAAACTCCCCTCTCCCGGCAGTCACTCTGGGGCCCTGCCCACGGGATCCCCACGTGCCCCGGTTACCACAGGACAGTCCCCTTCCCTCACTTCTAGCCCAGCTGAATCCCGAGCTTCATTTCTGCCTGCACCATGTCCCAGACCCGTGTGGCTGCCCCAGGAGCCCCTGCGAGCTTCTGGAAGCCACAGCTGCAGCGTCTCCTCCTTATGGCTCCTTGGGGCCCTCGGGTTGGGGGGATGGGTGGGAGGGGCTTCCTGCTGGCCGGTGGCCTCCGGGGCTGGGAACCGGGAAGCATGGTCCTCTCTCTGCCGGGGTCCTGGCCCCTGTGCATTCTGGGGGATGGTGCGGCCCCAGCAGGCGTGACAGGGACCCAGGGCAGGGCCTGCTCTCCTCTCTGCAGGCTGACCACACCGCCCTCATCCTGGGGGCTGCCCCACGGGACGTTGGGACCGAGGCGCAGAGGAAAGTTCTGGGCATTTGGGCTGGACGGTGGCAGAGAAGAAGGTCCTGGTGGGGGAGGGAGGGGCCAGGTGTGAGCTCTGCTCTGTGATGGCAGCAGAAACTGTCACCACCTAACAGGTCACCCCAGGGTGGACTGTCCCCAGACCTGCATACCTTCCTCCTGCCCGGTTTCCGTCTGGGGACTCGGCCTCCCTGTGTTTCAGCCGCTCTTCCTCGGTTCTGCCTCAGCTCTCAGCCGAGACCCTCCCAGGCACGGCCCCCGGCCTATCACCGCTGGGGTACCAAGGCAGGCCCTGTGGCTCTGGGTGCACAGCTGGGGGGGCCCCAGGCCCCGGGGTTCCTGGGAGAGCACAGGACTCTCTTGCCTAGAGCTGCTGGCCCGATCTCCCCGAAACTGTGGCCTCACCCGCTGGCGTCGGGGCGGCTGCCTCGCACAACGAGGAGTGCTGCTGAGGGCAACAACGCGCTGTCTGCACCACCCTCACTGTGCCAGGCGGGGGACTCCACGCTGGGCCCACTGGTGACCGTGTCTGACCATGTGCAGCCCGGGGAATGGCTGGACTTGCCCCAGCCTCTGCCCTAGCTTCCCTTCTCTCCATCCACCCTCACCCCAGACTCCACCATCTAACCTTTCAAACTGTATCAGTTATCAGCAGCTGTGTAACAAATGGCCCCAAACCCAACAGCTCACAACAGGAGACATTATCTCCTCGCAGTGCCTGAGGGGCGGGACTCTGGGAACCGCCGGGCTGCTGGCCTGACTCGGGGCCTCTCATGAGGTCGGGCTGTGGGCCAGGGCTGCCGTCTCTGGAGACCTGAGGGGGTCTTCCAAGCTCCTTCACGAGGCTGCAGGCAGCAAGCCTCATCGTCATGGCACGGCCTCCCGGGAGAGAGTGACGAGGGATGGGTTGCTGGGGACGAACGCTGGGTTGGACCCTGCCAGGGGCCCTTGGGATGTTCCTCAGTGTCCCTGAGCCACAGACCCCTCACCAGGGAACGGGCACGGAAGCTCTGACACATCGCATCGTGAGGCCTGCAGACGGGCGTGCGGAGCGTGGCGTGGCGCTTCGCAAGGATGCACGCTAAATGAATAAATCCCGCTGACTCCTCTGCTGGAGGGTGGCCTGGCGGGCTCTGGCACAGGGCAGGAAGGACGGGCTGCAGACACGTTTCAGATCCCCGCGGCAAACCTCACAACACGCCAGCAGAGAGAGGAGCAGCCTGCATGTGTTCATTTAAACGTGTCCTGGGGCACCTGGCTGGCTCAGTCGGTTAAGTATCCGACTTCGGCTCAGGTCATGATCTCACGGTTCATGAGTTCGAGCCCCGCTTCGGGCTCTGTGCTGACAGCTTGGAGCCTGGAGCTGCTTCTGGTTCTGTCTCCCTCTCTCTCTGCCTCTCCCCTGCTCATGCTCTCTCTCTCTCTCTCTCTCTCCAAAATGAATAAACATTAAAAAAAAAAAAGTGTCCTGAGAGGTTGTTTGGGCCTTGGGGCCCCTCCCAGCTCTGCCTCTATATCTGTTGCTTGGAAACGTGCTGCCTGTTACGCTGTCAGGCAGGCACGCGCTGTGGGGCCTCAGCCTCTGCACCATTTTGCTCCCACGTCGCTGTCACATCTCATCCATCCTTTCTGAGAAGCCGTTTCCAGAATGTAGATGATCCGTGGACCTGAGACGTGAAAAGGCGAGGGGATGATGGCGTCCCCACTTCTGGTGCTCTGTCTGGACCAGGGGTCCGCAAACCGCAGCCTGTGTAAATAAAGTTTTATTGGCACACAGCCACACCCAACATGTACCCGTGGCTGATGGCTGCTTCCCGGCTGCAGGGGGCAGAGCTGAGTCATTAAAACGGAGGCTCTGGGCCTGCGAAGCCTGGAGTATTTACTAGGTGGCCCTTGTAGAAGTTTGCATCCCCTCCCCCACACTGGCCGTGCTGTCTCCCCACCCCCGGACCCACCCAGCACCTGTGTGTCTCTGCTCCTGCGTGTTACTCACAACCACACTGTGCCCTCTCCTTCACTGATTTTCACTGATGGATGTTTTCTTTTTGCTGCCAGAGCTTTCTACCTGGGGCATGTTGTCCGTGAAAAAGTCCCCCGCATTTCCTTCATCTGAACTTGAGACGAGTCTCAATCAAGGGCAGGACTTGCTGTGTTTCTGCTTTAAGGTCAAATGCCTTTTTATTTTTATGAGGAGGATGTTTCATAATTCCTCTTGCAATGGAGTCCTGGCAGACGGAACGCGGCCTTCTTGTGAAATGTGTGGTTTTTTCTGGAAGGGAAGGAGCCACAGCGGGGACATGAGCACAGATGTTTGGTCAGTAGCCCGTTTCATGTACTACTTCCCCTTGACTGACGTTCCCACAGAGGCCCCGGGATGCTTGGAAGCCAGAGTCAGACCGGCCCTGCCCACCGCCGGAGCTCTGCGGCGGTTACTGTCTCATGAAATATTAACGGACCCTCCACCATAGGCTTTTCGGCAGCGGGCTGGCTCTCAGGCCAGAGGCACCCCAGGGAGGGGGCGCTGGCGCCGAGTCCAGGCACCGCTGCTGGTAAGCACCGCAGACACCGGTGTGGCTCTGCTTCCTTTGCCTGTTAATTACGGTCTGAGGCCCGGGCGGCCGCGGGCACCTGTCGCGTGCCTAGGCTGCCGGACTCTGAGAACGCAGCAGTGCCAGGGGCGCCTCCTGCAGGTGAGAGCCTCGAATTCTCCCTCACGCTCAGGGCTGCCCACTCCGTGGCGCCAGCTGGTCTGGAGGAAGGCTCCGGCCACCTTTGTGCCTATCCAAGGCCTTGGGAACTCCACCAGCAGAGCCCGGCGCCGGAGCTCTGACAGCAGCTGCACAGACCTGGGTGGGTGGGTGGTGAGGCAGGCGCCCGGTGGGCCCGCGGCGCTGGGACTCGCTCCTCTGTGAAGAGGCAGGGGCAGACAAAGGCCAGGGGCCCTCCGGCGGAGGGTGTCCTGGGCAGGAACCTGGACGCTAGGTGGGCACACTCAGGGGGGGAGATGAGGAGGTGGTCAGTGAGCCAGCAGAGGTGCAGGGCCCAGGAGCGGGCGGGGGGCATCGAGCGCTGGTGTCTGGGGAGGAGAGGGCAGTGGCCCTTGTGAGGTGAGGGCCTGGTGTGGGGGTGGTTTGGACCTTCAGGAAAGCTGTGATCAGCTGCTGGTGGGGGGGCGGGGGAGTCAGAATCCTCACCCTTCTTCCAGCCAGGAGGACTGAGAAGGGGCAGTCCGACCAGGGTGGAGTTTAGGCATCTACAGGGCCCGGTGGCCGGCACCTGCCACGTGGGTGCTGTGAGGCTAGATCTTTCCTGCCCCCTTGGGCCCCGTCTTACGGGGTGGGGGGGTCTCCTGGTTTCGCGACTCCAGGAAGGCGGGGGCGACATAGCTGCAGGAGTCTTGTCGGAGGAGCGTCCTGAGGTCTGCAGGGGGGGGAGCGCCAGTTCCCAGCCCCCGGGTCTCCTGCCCCGCCCCCCAGCTGATCCCCGCCCCCAGTCCCCTCCCAGCCCAGTGCGGTTCCGGGCTCGCGAGAAGCCGCCTGCCGGTCCCGCAGGAGCCCGGTCCGGGGTCCCCTCGCGTGGCGCGCCTCGGGGCCAGCCGTCCTTGGCGCCGGCGGGCGCGGGACTCGCGGCGGAGCGCTCGCGGCCGTGACGCAGAGCGCGCTGCGGGCGGCCCCGCGGGGCCAGGTGGCGGCGCGCGGGGCGCGGGGACACCGGCCGGCTGCGAGCGGGGAGCGCGCCCGCCGCCGGGGTGGACAGCACCGGGGTGCGGAGAGAGGTGACAGGCCCCGCGCTGGGGCGGGGCGCGGGGCAGGGGGTGCGCTGCGGGGCCGGAGGCGCAGACTGGGGGAGGGGCGGGGCGCAGGGCACAGACTGGGGCGCCGCAGGGGTGGGGATGCGGCCCTGGGCGCAGGGCCCCGGGAGCGGGGGATGCAGGGCCCAGGCTGCAGGCGGTGCGGGACACAGGCATTGCGACAGGGCCAGGGTGAGGTCTTTCCGGGGTACCCTGCTCCAACCCGGGGAGATCAGGAACTTGGCCCATCTTGGACTTGCGCTCTGACCACAAGTCCCCCCCTCACCCCAGGCCACAGACCATAGGACCCTCTGCTGTGGGGTGGGGGGCACTTCCTTTGATGGGGTGTATTGCTATTTAAAGTCTGCAAAGTGTTTTCCCAGCAGGGATTTCAGAGGATGCCTGACCTGGGGAGGGAGGGAGCAGGCACGGAGTGTGTGTGTGTGTGTGTGTGTGTGTGTGTGTGTGTGTGTGTAGGGGACATCTGGCCCGTGTGCCCTCAATAGCCTCACACAGTCTGTCGGTTGAACCTTTTGGGCTGGGGTGGGTGGGAATGGGGCCAGGACCCTGTCTATGGGTCCCCACAGTCCTGGGGCCAGGTGGCTGCTGACAGCACGGTCCTCAGGGCTTCTGTTCTGTTTGGACTTGGTGTCTATTCCCGATGCCTCCAGGGGCCCAGCACCCCACCGCTGGACTGCAGGAGCCTGGGTGGGGGGCACCTGGGTGCAGGCGCCGCTGTGGCCCCTCCCCGTGCACCTGCGCTCACGCCCCTCTCCGCTGCATCTGGACAGCCACCCCACTGCGGCTCCGTCCCTTGCAGGCCCACTCACTCCATGGCAACAGCTTCCCATCGCTGTGGGGGGTCCTGTGCCAAAGGACATTTGTAGATGTGCATTTTTTGTTTTTCAGAAACATTTGTATAGATACACTTATATCACGTATTTATTATAATTAGTGTTTATACCATTATGTTCTACTTTTTGAGTCTATTGATTGTGTCCTTGGTTTCTTCCTCCTTTTTATTTATATAGTTTTTAAATGTTTAATTTTGAGAGAGAGAGAGAGACAGAGAGACAGCGTGAGCAGGGGAGGGGCAGAGACAGAGGGAGACACAGAATCTGAAACAGGCTCCAGGCTCTGAGCTGTCAGCACAGAGCCCGACACGGGGCTCGAACTCACAAACCATGAGATCATGACCTGAGCCAAGGTCAAGAGTCAGATGGTTAACCCCCTGAGCCCCCCAGGTGCCCGCACTTTCAGGGTTTTTCACACACACCTTTGCCACTGCATGTGGAGAGTTATGGCTGCAAACCAGGGCGACAACAGCTGCTCTCCGGCGTTACGTGAAGAAAGCCACCAATGGTTGATGGTTGGATTTGGTGGGGGCTAGAGAAGGTGGATGGGGGATTTGGGGCAAAGTCAGCTCTGGGTTTCCAGACTTTCCAGGGCCCAGACTGGGGATGGGGAGAGAGTAGGAGGGGGAGGAGGAGGGGGAGGAGGAGGGTGGAGTGGAGGAGGGGGAGGGAGGAGGGAGGGCAGGGAGGAGGGAGGGGAGGGAGGGAGAGGGAGGGGAGGAGGGGGAGGGGAGGGAGGGGCAGTCAGCGTCCGGCCCGAGGCAGCCAGCGGGGAGCCGTGGTGCCGGGCCCCTGGCCCTGCCCTGTGGAGTCTGGTGGGCACTGGGGAGGGGCCTGGTGCTGACTAGTTTCCGGGATCTGCCGGCAGCTGCGGTTTGGGAAAGTCTGTACGAGACCCCGATGGGGGTCTGACCGATGGGATCAAGGCGGGGAGGGCCGAGAGCGGCTTCAGGTGAAGGCCTTCATAGCACACGCCCGCTGGCCCACCACCCCGCGCCCTGTCCTGGTGGCGGGACGCCTTCCGGTTCAGGTCCCCCCGCAGCCCGGCCGCTGACCGAGATGTCCGGAGCCTCGCTTCCCTCCGCTGTCAGCTAGGAATGTTTCTCGCTTAACTGCTTCCCTGGGAAGCGGGTGAGGGCCCAGGTGAGCTCCTCGCTAGGACAGCGATGGCCCTGGGAGGGCCACGCAGTGTGAGGCTCCCTGACCTGCGCCGCCTGGGCCAGAGCCGCCGGGAGGCACGGTGCTGTCGTGTCTCGGTGCGTTCCGGCCGCAGACACCACACTCGGGCAGCTGGGGAACAGCAGCATTTACCCTCAGAGCCCCGGGGCTGCACGCCTGAGGTCAGGGCGGCAGCACGGGGGTGGGGGGGTGCAGACTTCTGTCCTCGCCATGGGAAAGGGGCGAGGGAGCCCCCTGGGGCCGCCTTCGTAAGGCACGGACCCCAGTCGTCCGGCCGGGTCACCTCCCAAAGGCCCCGCCTCGGACCACCGTCACCCCCAGTCGTCCGGCCGGGTCACCTCCCAAAGGCCCCGCCTCGGACCACCGTCACCTCTGGGGGGAGGTGCTTCAGGGGAGCACACGCGGACCCTAACAGTCCGCTCCGGGCCCCCAGATTCATGTCCTTCTCGCATGAGAAATATTCACTCCATCCCAACAGCCCGAGTTTTAACTCATTCCAGCATCGACTCCAAAGTCCGATCTGGGTCTCTTCTGAGTCAGCGCTGGGGGAGCCCCCAGATCCCTCCCCGGCTGTGAGCCCGTCCCGCAGGCGATGGTGGGGACACAGGGCAGGCCCTCCCGCTCCCAAGGGGAGCAGCCGGAAAGAAGGAAGGGGTGAGGGGCCCCAAGCAAACCTAAACCCAGGGCCTCCGGCCTGCTGGCCCTGCTCGGTGGCTTTCCTGGGCACAGCCACCCTGCAGGCCTCCTGGGCTGGAGACGTGTGCCAGTGGCTTTACTGGTTTGGCATCACCCCTGCTGTTCCATGGCTTCACTGAGCATGGCCCTGGCAGTGTCCCTCTCCCCAGGTCAGGTGCCCAGGGCTCTGGGTGGTGCCATCTGTTAAAATCTGGGTGGAGGTGGCCGAGCCCCCCAGGCCTGCACACTCTTCAAACCAGCAGTGATGGCATCACACAGGTGACACCAGCCCCGGCCACAGGCAGCCAGCTGCAGCAGGGCCCGAGATGGGAGGGGTGCAGGGCAGCTGTGGGTCCCCCTCTGGAATCGTGCTGCCCCCTAAGGCCCTCCCACTCTGAGCCTCGGCTGGGAGGGCAGCCCCACGGGAGGGGGTGGGGCGCCTTCTCTGGCCCTTCATGGTGACTTGAGGTCACCACCATGACAACCGGGCATCTGGAGCCCTGGGGGTGTGCACATGCTTCCTGACGGCCCAGGGGCCCTGCTGGGAGACGGGGCTGGGGCGGCCGGGGACAGGTGCACACCAACAACAGACAGGTCCCCCACCGGGAAGCCCATGCCCCGTGCTCTCGGGACACCTGCCTCACTTCCGTCTCTGATCTATTCCTGCAGCCCTCCATGGTGGGTTTCTAGAACCTTCAGCCTCGAGCGCTGGAGTAAAGGCTGTCCTGGGGGCGGGACGAGGCAGCGGCAGCTGGAGTGGAGGTGGCCCTCACGATGGAGCCCCCAGGCCCAGGGAAAGCCAGCTCCAACCAAGACGAGAGCTTTGGGGTGCCGCCCAGGCGGGCCGCTGACCCGGGCACGGTCCCCAGTCTCCGGCGCAGCAACAGCAGCCTGTGCAAGGTCAGGAGGCCGCAGAACCTCTTCAGCAACAGTGAGAAGGTGGGTTTCCAGTGGCCAGTGGGGCCCCCTCGGCTGGGTCCCCCAGGCCCTGGTGGGGCACGGTGACCACCCAGGGAGGGGTGTGTTTCTTGCCTGGGCCGAGGCTCGGCCGAGCTGGGAAGGGGGACCTGGAGAGAACAGTCAGTGGCCAGGTCTGCCCCCTCCCTGGGCCGCACACCCCCTTCCTGTTCTCTGGTTGGGTGGCGCTAGGTAAGCACTACAGTCCTGCTCTGGGCAGACTCACTGGAAGCCATTACCCCTGACACCGCTGTGGGTTGACTTCATGTCCCCGATGTCACCGGGAGGGCCCTGAGCACCACCGATGTCCCAGAGGCCCACAACAAGACTGTGTTGAAGGGCACGGCCCCTGGCCAGGTGGGCAGGAGGGTGCTGCTGCCATCTCCCCAGGACGAGGTGGGTGCCGAGACCCTCACCCGCCGCATGGCTTTCGTCCCGAGGAAGGCAGCGCTGACAAACTGTAGAGTGCTGTGCTACTCAAACAGGGCAAAAGAGGAAGTGATCCCACAGGGCTGTTCCTCCCACACCTGGGAGCCTGGGCCAGGCCCCCCTCAGGCCCCCAGGGAAGGTCCTGTGAAGCTGGACAGTGAGCCCAGACATGTCCACGGGCAGCGTGGGGTTAGCTGTCCTGAACGGCTTTGACGTGACTGCCTAGGGACCTCAAAGTGCCCTTTTTATCCTCAGCAAGAAAATCTCAGTTCGTGGATCCCTGAAAATATCAAGAAGAAGGAGTGCATGTACTTCGTGGAGAGCGCCAAGCTGTCTGACGCCGGGTAGGTGGGCTGTCAGTGTGGCCCCCCCTCCCCCATTCCCACAGGCGGAGGTGGGGCCTCTGTGGGCTCAGTCAGGGTGTGTGTGTGTGTGTGTGTCCTCGGCGGCTGGGAGTCGTGTGTGTGTGTGTGTGTGTGTGTGTGTGTGTGTGTGTGTGTGTATCCTCGGCAGGCCGAGTCATGTGTGTGTGTGTGTGTGTGTGTGTGTGTGTCTGTGTCTGTGTGGCCTTGGTGGGCCCAGTCCCGTGTCTGCGTGGCCTCGGTCACTTGCCGTAGCTCCACATGCCCCTCGGGCTTGCTGTGAATGAGCCGCTTCGCCTCATCCAGCCTGCAGATGAGGTGCAGAGAGCTTAGGTGACTGGTCCAGGGTTATAACGGGATGGCTCTGCGGTGGCACTTGGACTTGAACTCTGTTGTTTGGGCACCCCATTGCGTGCTTCTAGAATGTTCATTTCCCTCTGGAGTGGAGAGTGTCACAGGGCTCGGGGACTCTCCGGGGACTCAGGGAAAATCCTCAGCCCAGAGCCCACACCAAGGAAGGTGCCAAATCCAGACAGGCCCGCCTCACCCCAGCCCCCTCCCCACACCTGTGGGGCCTGTGGCTCTGCTGTGGCCGCCAAGACCACTTCCACGGGCAGCAGCAGCCACTACACCTCCACGCGGCTGGACATTTCACTCCCGGGCCGCTGGCTCCCCAGCGGGGCCACCTGGGAGCTGGAGGAGCTGCGGGCAGCTTCGGGGGGACCTCCCGCGAGGTGTGGTAAGGCCTTGGAGTTCCTTGAGGGTGCACAGAGCATAGATTGTGTTAGCGCTTCCCCCCAGCCACACCCGAGCCGTGCTGTGCCACAGACCAACCACATCCTTTCCTCTACGCCTTCCCTGTCACCTAGTGGACTCTTGTTGCAGATGTCGCCTCTGCTGTGCAGTCCTCCCTGACTGCACGGGGAGGTAACTCTCCCTCCACCAGCCTCCACATACTTGTCTTGTTACCAGTCCATCACGCACGGAGATTTCGTGGCTTCCTGGTGGCACAGTCACTCGTCCACTTCCCACAGTGGACGGATAGCCCCCACGTGTCGAATGATGCGGGAGGAGGAGCCTGCGTGGGGAAGGTAGGGAGATTCGGACGTGGATCAGGCAGGAGGGACCATGATGGACGATGCCGTTCCCGGGATCCTGTGATATTCCCGGGTGTCCTCACTGAGAGGTCGGGGTTCACGCCTCCAGCCTGGCTCAGATTCAGACAACAGCCCTCATCTCTCCGTCCCGGGAGCAGCCTTGAGCCAGAGAAGGCTGCCGGCATGTTCCAGCCAATGGCATCATGGCTGGCGAGCCCCGATGGCCTCGGTGTGTTATCCGAGTTTCCGAGCCACACTGCTCACTCTGACGATGTACAGAGAGCACGTGGCATCGAGGTTCCCAGTTTTTGTTATCTTACAATGGGCTTATGAATGTAGCCTCCGAGGGAATGAGTGCTACCCAGATGCCGCGTCCAGGACTCACGGCTTCAGCGCCATTCTGGCCTCCAGCTTGGGGGGCCCGGAGGCGCCACCATCGAACTCCGGACCCCTTCTTTCCTCTGAGTTATGACCCGGGGGAGAATGCTGGCAGGGGCCAGCACGGGCTGCGGGACGCAGCTGGGATCTGAGGCTGAAACGGGGCTTCCCACTCCTCCAGTGCCTCTTTCCCGCTTTGAAGAAATAGTGCTCAGGATGCGTTTGGTTCCGGCATCAGGTTTGATGCAAGGGGCTGCTATGGGGAGCTGGCTTGGTCACTCAGATGTTGCACTGAGGATCGGGGAACACGGGACCCAGTGATGGCTCGCAGCAGTTAGAATGAAGAAAGTGCCAGTTTCCTGATTAGCCGTGTCTTTTGACTTAAAGGAGTTTCCTAAATCGTGTTTCAAAACCTGTAAATGAACAGACGCTGGGGTCGGGTTTAGAGCTGAGAGGGGAAGCAGGCTCCTGAGAGCCCGGGGCCGTCCGGAAACACAGGGAGGGCGAGGGGCAGCCGAGTGGAGACGTCTGGCCGTCCGCTCCCTGGGCGCTCACCAGGCATGTTGGATGCCCTGGAGGCGGCCAGTTCCGGGGTCTCTGCCCGGAGGCACCAGTGGCCCACAGTCTGCTTCCTGGAGCCGTTTCACTGAAGAAGAGGGCGGTCTTATTGTCTCCTAGTTTCCTGCCCAAAGAGTTGGGGCCACACGTGGCAAGAGCCGCGTGTGCGGAGCAGCCGGGGTCCGGGTGGCTGCCTGGCACCCGGGACAGGCATGGAGGTGGGCGGTGTGCCCGCAGCCCACTGCTCCCCGGTCCCCTTGTGCTTCCCACGTGGGGCCACAAGGAACACAAACGCAGGCAGATCCCTGGGAGAATGGAGTTCTGATTCGAATCAGAGGCGGGCAGTGTAGACTTGTTTCTGGGGGTCCTTGAGGCCGCCCTGTGTGTTCAGTGATTTGCTAAGACCTCTAGACAGCGGTCACAGCACGGGGACACGCAGCGGCTCAGCAGGGAAAACACACAGGCAGGTCGGAGACCCCACGTGCGAGCTTGTGACCTCTGTCCCCCGGCTCCTGCCCCCGGGCCACGCCAGCAGGGAAGAATGCAGCGAGCCGCGTGCTGGGCTTGTCCTGCCAAGCCGTTAGGGACTCCGCGCCCGAGGCTAGTTCCGTGGGCTGGTGACGTGGGCACCTCTGCCTAGCACCCCCGAATTCCAGACGCCGGGGGAAAGCAGGCGTGGAGCACAAATCGTGTCCTCTGCACAGACCGGGCTGGGGAATGTGGACCGCTCAGGAAGTCCCTTCGCAGGGCCGGCCTAGCGAGCAGCCCCTGCAGAGAGAGCGGCCCCAGGCCTGCGGAGGTTGGGCCCTGGGCAGGGCCCTCCTCATCTCACTAATCGAAGGGGTCCCTCCAGCGGGTGGAGACAGCATGTCGCCTTGTGAGAGCGGAGTGAGGACCGGGGGGGAGGTCCTCCCCGTCGTGAACGGAGCTTTGGAACAGATTAATTTATACACCTAACGTATTTCCATCAAATGTGGTGGGGTCTCCCCCACCCCCTCCCGGACCTGACCCCCCCGCCTCCCGCACCCCTGATTTAATTAGTCCCACGTCCGGAAGTTCCTTCTCAGTTCTGCCCGGATTCGACTCATTTCCCTGCCTGCCACCACCGCCCCAGGCCTTTCTCCATGCCGTCCCAGCTACTGGTGACCTTGGCGCACCGGCCCTCTCTCCTCCCTGGGAGCTTCACCCATAAACACGGAGATCCAAGTGGGTGCCTCGGAAGCTTTCTCCAGGATGAGGCGTGATTCGTAGGACCAAGGCGCCTCTCCAGGCCGCACAGAGGGGCCCAGATGGAGGGAGCGCGCCCCCAGGGCGCAGTCCCCCCCGGGGCTGTGCCGGCGTCCCCGTGTCTGCCCGTCTGGGCCAGGAGCTCGGAAGGAATTCTGATTATTGAATTTCTGGGCAAGTGGACTCGGTGTGCTTTCCTGCCTTGTGTCAGTTTGCGAAGCGACGTAGATTTAAAATCTAGTCTCAGCAGAGGGGATGGCTCAGAGGCGAGGTAAGGAGGTGACCCGCCTTCAGCCATTGGAGACTTGACAGAGAGCCTGGGGCAGCACTGGGCCAAGATGCAAGAGCTGGGTCCTCATCCTGGGGACCTTTGACCTCCCTGCCTTTGGCCTTAAGTGGAGGCCATCACACAATACAAAACGTGTAGATCGTATAGATCGCTGCAGGTCTGAAAACGCCTTGAGTCTCCCTGAGGGGCCGATGGAGGAGGTCAGAGGGCACGCTCCGAGCTCTCCATGGGTGAGGCCTTGTGCTCAGAGCACTGGGAGGCCCCTGGGGCCACTACGAGAAGGAGGGACAGCCCTGGAGGGAGCCCAGGAGCCCCTGGGCGCACGGCAGGCAGGGTGGGCGTCTAAGCCCATCCCGGTGCTCTGAGTGCTTAGTTGTTAGTCTTGGTGCTAATTTTATACGTTAAAACCTCTTAGACCTTCAAGGCATTTTGGGGGGGGCGGGTCAGAGGATGTGCCGTTCTCCCGGGTAACGGAGGAGAAACGGAGAGCCAGAGCGTCTGAGGGCGCGGCCAGCGCCTTCCCCTGTGCCACCTGGCCCCAGGCTCACCTGGCCTCGGACTGCTTGCTTTGTCTCATCTGTATCTCTCGTCTTTCAGGTCACTCGATACTAATGAGGTGTCAGAACTTAAAAATTCGTAATTTCCAATTGAACGAGGTGGAGAGTACACATTTATCTCCTCTCTGTCCCGAACCCCAGGGAATAGCGGTAAAGGGATGAAAAGGCCTCAGCCCGTGGAGCATGAAGGAAACAAGAGGGGCGGTCACAGCTGACAGGAGGCGCTGCTGTGGCGAGAGCGGGCACAAAGCGGGGCACAAAGCGGGGAGTCCTGGAGGCGGGGTCCTCCCGAAGCCCCGCCCAGGTGCGGCCAGGGCCGCAGAGCAGGCCTGTGTCCGCTGCTGTGAGCCTGCACCGCCTGGCGCTTTCCCCCTTTTTACTCGGGAATAGTCATAGATTCGAGGAAGCTGCAGAGCTGGCGGATACCACGGACAGCTCCCGAGTTCCAAGCCTGGTCCCGCCTCCGCCCTCTCCCCCCCCACCCCCCCCAGCTCCGGGAGCCGCCAGTCTGTTCTTCATCCCTGGAATGTTGCCACTTTGAGAGCGTCACGTAAGGAATCCCAACGATTCACTTCCTCACCCAGCGCAATGCCTTCGAGGTCCACTGGGGGTGTTGTGTGTGTCCGAAGTCCGCCCCTTTACTGCCATGCGGTGCGGTCACTGTCAGTTTGCCTCTGTCACTGGAAGCAAGAGTTTTGTAGACAATAAATAACGGGGTCTTACTTTTTTCAGCCACTCTGCCAAATCTGTGTTTTTTAAAATTGGTGTATTTAGAACATTATATTTAGTGTGATTTTTGATGTGTTAGGACTTAAGTCTGCCATTTCATTTTTCTCTTTTAAGGTTTTCTTTTCCTGCCTTTTGGGTGACCTGAGCATTTTTTTTAGAGTCCCATTTGCTCGTTCTGTTGTTCTTTCTTCCTTTCTGATATTCAACCTTTCCGCCTTCTATCACTTTGTTTCTTTTTAGAGAATATCTTTTATCCATCCTCATAGGGTAGCCCTGCCGGTGACAGATTCCTTTCATTTTCCTTCGTCCGAGAACGTCTGACTTCCCTTCCACGTGTGAATCATGTGTTTGCTGAGTGTAGGATTCTGGGCTGGGGCTTTTTGAAAACTGTTGTGCCACTTCTTCCTTGTACTTCTTAAAAAAATTTTTTTAAGTTAATTTGTTTATTTTGAGAGAGAGAGAGAATGAGAGTGGATGAAGCATGAGTAGGGGAAGGGCTGAGAGAGAGAGGGAGACCGAGAATCCCAGGCAGGTTCTCACTGCCAGTGTGGAGCCCAGCTCAGGGCTCGAACCCATGAACCATGAGATCATGACCTGAGCTTAAACCAAGAGTCAGACATTCAACTGAATGAGCCCTCCACGCACACCCTGCCTGTACTTTTTCTGATTTCTGATGGGTTGTTTGTTATGTGAGTTACTTCCCCCAATAAGCAAAGTGTCATTTCTGTCTTACCGCTTCCAGGATTTTGTCTTTGTCTCTAGTTGGCAGAAGTTTGACTTTACATATCCTGGAACACATCTCTTTGGGTCTCCCTTGTTTGTTGCTCCATCCAATCCTTGGATCTGTAGAATTTATGTCTTCTTTCAAAATGCAGGAAATTTTAGCCACTTTTTATTTCTTTTGCTATTATAGGTAGTTTTGTTTTGATTTCACTTTCTTTAAATTATTTTAAATGTTTATTCATTTTTGAGAGACAGAGCATGAGTGGGGGAGGGGCAGAGAGAGAGGGAGACACAGAATCTGAAGCAGCTCCAGGCTCTGAACTGTCAGCACAGAGCCCGACGCGGGGCTTGAACCCACGATCTGTGAGGGGCGCCTGGGTGGCTTAGTCGGTTGAGCGTCCGACTTTCGCTCAGGTCACAATCTCGCGGTTCGTGGGTTCAAGCCCCGCATCAGGCTCTGTGCTGACTGCCGGCTCGGAGCCTGGAGCCTGTTTCAGAGTCTGTGACTCCCTCTCTCTCTGACCCTCCCCTGCTCACGCTGTCTCTCTCTCTCTCTCTCCTAGAAATAAATAATAAAACATTAAAAAAAATTAAAAAACCCCTCACAATCTGTGAGATCACGACCTGAGCTGAAGTTGGACGCTTAACTGACTGAGCCACCCAGGTGCCCCTGATTTCATTTTCTAATTGTCCTAATTGTTTGTTACTTCTATATAGACATAGAATTGATTTATTTCTATTGATTTTGTACCCTACAAACTTGCTAGAGTTATTGTCAGCCTTACAGCTTTTTGTAGATTCCTTAGGATTTTCTACACACATAATTATGTCACCTGTGAATAAAGGTAATTTTCCTTCTTTTTCTATATATGTGCCTTGCCCTGCCCTGCCCCTCCCTCCCCTTCCTCCCCTCCCCTCTCTCTCCTCCTCTCCCCTCCCCTTCTCTTTCCCCTGTACCCTTTCCTCTCCTCTCCCTTCCACCACTCCATTAGCTAGACCTCTAGTGCCGTGCTGGACAGCGGGGCTGAGGGTGGTCACCATTGTCTTGTGCCCAGTCTTAGCGATGAAGGGGTCAATCTTTCATCCTTGAGTATGATGTTAGCAGTAGGATTTTCACAGATGCATTTTGGACCAGGCTGAGGAAATTCCCGTCTGTTCGTGCTTTGCTGAGTTGTTATTGCAAATGGGTGTTGAATTTCATAAAAACACTTTATGCATCCAAGCAAATGATCAGACAGCTTTTCTCCCCTATGCTGCTAATAGGATAAACTATGTTGATTGATTTTTAACTGATAACCCACTCTCGAATTCCTAGGAAAGCTCTCATCAGGTCATAATTTTTTAATTATGTTTTTAATCTTAATTCCAGCATGATTAGCATACAGCATTATATTGGTTTCAGGTGTGCAGTGTAGACACTTCCGTACATAACTCAGCGCTCATCATGACTGGCCACAATTTCTTTACATGCATTTCCAGCCCCCTCTTTCCCTCGGGGACTCTGACATGCCTGCTCTATCTTCCGTCCTAGCTCTGCTGGCCTCCGAGGCTCTGCACTTCCTTGATTATTAGGTGTGTTTTCTCTCTGGCGTTCATAGCGGTCTGTTTTCAAGTTCATGGATTCTTTCCTCTGCCACCTTCATTCTGTGGCTGAGTTCATCCACTGAGTTTTTAAAAAATTTTGGTTAGTGCATTTCTTTTTTTAGTTTTTAAATCTCCATTTGGTATGTCTTTTGTTTCTTCACTGAGACTTTACGTATTCTCCCTCTTCCCACGTGCGTCATGATTCCTTGGTGCTGCAGTTTTACGGCAGCTGCCTTAACGCCCTCGCCAGATGATTCTGACAACGGTGTCACCTTGGTGTCGGTGGCTGCCGTCTTCATTCCAGTGGAGATTTTCCTGGTTCCTGGTGCAATAGTATTTTCAGTTTGAAACCTTGATGTTTGAGGTGTTATGTTATGAGACTCTGTGTCCCGTGATTTGGCGGGTACCCTGTGAAGTGTCTGGAGGGGAGGGCCACTGCCTCATCTCTGCCACATGGCGATGGAAGTCTCAGCCCCTCTGAGCCTGAGCTGACGCTTGGCGGGGAGGGTGGGGGGAATGCTGGGCTCCCCACTGGGAGTGCCTCCTCACAGCTGGGGGGTGGGGTCCTGACTCTCTGGGCCCCTGTTGACACGCCCAGCGGGTCCCTCTGGTGACCGTGGGGTCTTTGCAGGAAGGTGGTGTGTGAGTGCGGCTACACGCGCCAGCAGCACTTGGAGGAGGCCACCAGGCCCCACACTTTGCAGGGCAAGGAGTGGGACCCAAAAAAGCATGTGCAGGAGATGCCAACGGACGCCTTTGGGGACATTGTTTTCACGGGCCTGGGCCAGAAGGTGGGAAAGGTTGGTCTCCGTCCCTCCGTCGCCCTCACTGGGGACTCGTGTCAGCCTTCCGTGATCTGAGGCAGCCAGGCCTTCCTGGCGCCTCTGGAGAGAGGCCTCGAGTCTTGGCAGCGCTGGGGGGGAGCGGGGAGGGGCTTCACGAGGCTCCCAGGAGACCCACAGGTGCCCTCGGGTTCTTGATTGACACGGGGCAGAGTAGGTGTGTCCCACAGCAGAGAGGCAGGGGGGAGGGTGTCGTGGGTGCAGGGCTGGGCCGGGCGGCCTTTCATCCCGCCAGGCCCTCGCCCCCTCCCCTTTCCTCTCACTCTGTGTCCTGCTTAGGCGCGGCCACTTTTGCTCGCTGGATCTAGACCCAGGGCGGGATCACTCACCTGGCCGTGCTCTCGGGCACGGGCTGGGGTGGGGGTCCCCGCCACTGGCCTGCTGTCTCTGGGGCTGGGCTGGGCCACCCCCCGACACAGGGTCCCCCCTGTTCCCTGTCACCTCCTGCAGTACGTTCGCCTCTCCCAGGACACCCCCCCCAGCGTGATCTACCACCTCATGACCCAGTACTGGGGCCTGGACGTCCCCAACCTCCTCATCTCGGTGACGGGCGGGGCCAAGGACTTCAACATGAAGCCCCGGCTGAAGAGTGTCTTCCGAAGAGGCCTGGTCAAGGTGGCGCAGACCACAGGTAGCCCCCGGGGGCTGAAGCCATGGGGGGCTGAGCCGGAGGCCCCGAAGCTGCTGGGGCTGGAGCGGCCGTCGGGAGACTCACCGGCCCACAGCGGCTGCCGCTCCCGGGCAGACGTGGCTCCAGCCGGCTCCCGGGAGGGACCCCTGCTCTGCGCCCGCGGGCGGCCCCGGTTAGCAGGGTAGCGGGTGGAGGAGGCTGGAGGGGGTTGTGCTCACCGTGGGGCCGTCGGGGAGGGTCTCCATTGACCAAGCCCCTGTTACCTAATCCGTCTGTTCACATCCGGGAAGGCGGGACTACACGTGACGCGACGTGACGCGGGCGCCTGTGCCCCCGGGGCGGCACCTCCAGTGAGCAGCACAGGGCCGGGCCCGGGCTGTGTGAGCGCCAGGCAGGCGGCCCGGGCTCCCTCACAGTGACGCCAGGGAGGTAGCCGCGTTGCCGGTGGCCTCCGCGGGGCTACGCGGGGCAGGTCGGCCACTCAGAGGGCGCTGGCTTGAGCATCTGGTTTTAGCAGCACGTGAGGGCCATGCTGTCTGTTTGGCCTTTGTCCCGAGTGACGCTCGGTCCTGGAGCCCCACAGCCCGTGGGGTTTGGTTACATGCAGCTGACCGTCCCCAGGCACATGGCGACCTTTGCAGGGAGGCCAGCAGGTGCTCACCTGTCCCCCGGGTAATCACAGGGGACGGTTTTACCACGTTTCATAGTTATCTTCTTAGGATTCAGTATGGTGTCCTTGCTGCCACTTCCCGGCCCAGCGCCGGTGCCACACGATGTGGATGGCTCCTTACGGCGGCACCACGCACAGCTGGCTTCTAGGCGCCGGGCTGTGTGCTGTGGCCGGCGTTGCCCTGGGAACAGGCAGCCCCAACGACAGCGAACTTCACCCCTTGTCCGAGGAGGCAGCTGTAGGTCCAGCCCGTGTCTCCTCTGGTCCAGGACACGGGCTGGAGGCGCAGAGCCCACGGGGACCTGCCTTCTCGTGGCAGACGAGGCGCGGCAGAGACAGTGCTGAGTCGGGCTTCCCGGACCTGCTGTTCAGGGTGCTCGCCCGCACGTGACGCCCAGAGCGGGTCCCCTGGTCAGGCCACACGGCGGGGGGAGGGTGTGTATGTGCGCTGTCGGGGCCCGTGTAGGCCGCAGGGCAGCGGACAGCATGGGCGGGCAGGGGTGCAGCCCGCCCCACTCAGGCCCTGAGAGCTGAGGGGCAGAAGGGACACTTATGACTCGGAGTAGAAGAACCCGGACGGACGTGTTCCCCAGTGCAGGACAGGGAAGGAGCAGTGAGGAGGGGAGAGGGGCCCCCCGGCCCCGGCCCCGGGCCCTGAGCAAGGTGGGGACCTCGGCCCCCAGAGTGGTGCCGTGGAGACAGAGTCGCGCTGTGGCTCCCTCCGTGTTCCTGGTCCTGAGACAGACCTGACACAGGTTAGGGAGCCGCCCCCCGCCCCCAGCAGGGCCCCGCGGGTGAAGGGCAGGGAGCGTCAGAAGCACACAGGCCCCGGGGGGCGTCAGGCTTGTGCCTGGAGGGTACACAGCTCTGCTCCCGCCCCCAGGGGCCTGGATCATCACCGGCGGCTCCCACGCGGGGGTCATGAAGCAGGTGGGCGAGGCCGTGCGGGACTTCACCCTGAGCAGCAGCCACAACGAAGGAGAAGTCGTCACCGTCGGGGTGGCCACGTGGGGCACCGTGCACAACCGTGAGGACCTGATCCACCCCTCGGTGAGCTTGGCGGCGTCACGGGGGGCGATGGGTAGGTGTCACCTGGACGCCAGGGTAGACGCAGCCCGGAGGGAGGAGCCTGGGCAGCGGTGTCGGAGACCAGGGCTGGCGCCCGGTGGCACCACAGGCCCTGAGACCAGGGCGAGCAGCTGACGTGGCTGACTCCCTACGATTCCAGGATGGGTCCACAGAGCAGCCGCCACGGTCTTAGAAACACAGAAACTGGACTGAGCAGAGGCAGGGGGGTGGCCGCCTCAGCTCGGCCGGTGAGCGTCGGGTTCTGATCCCAAAGCCTGACCTCTGAAGCCTGTGGGCCGGGCACTTACAGGCACCCTGGCTCCTGGCAGTCATCACTGGGCCACCCAGACACCCCTCGTCCCCATATGATGCCACGGTCAGCCCCCATTTCCTTCTGGGCCTTCGGCGGCAGCTCCCCGGTGTCCAGAGCTACGGACGCTCTGCCGACACCAGCACGTGGCACGTGCCTTGTCTAAGACGGTCACAGCTGGCTCTGCCGCCCCCACTCCCGTCTGGTGTCACCCGCGGTGGCGTTGACACCTGTATTCCTACTGCAGTCTGTTCAAGGCCACCCGGACAACGTCCCCCACATCCCCCACACCTTCCAGCCCCCACCGTTGCCCGGTTCCAAGGCCACCTCCACATTTGTACGAGTTGTTTTGGCAACGCTCCACTTGCGGACACCCAAATCTGTTCCAATGTCCTGCGGCCGCTGTGACAGATGATCGCACACCTCATAGCTTATAGCAGCAGAAATGTGTTCTGTCCCCTTCAGAGGCCAGAGCTCCAGGTCCACGTGTGGCAGGGCCCTGCTTCCTCCAGAGGCCGGTGGGGGGAACCGGTCCTTGCCTTCCGGTGGCCGCTGGCTTTCCCTGGCTGTGGCCGCATTGCCCTGATCTCTGCCTTCACGGTCTCTGGGCTCTCCTCTCTTGTGGTCAAATCTCCCTCCACCTCCCCCCTCGTTAGGACACTCCGGTGACACTTAGGACCCCCTTCTGGGTAAATCTTCCCCATGTCACCATCCTTACCTTAATCGAATCTGCAGGGGCCCTTTATCCAAGTAAGGGACCATTCACAGGCTCTGGGAATGAGGACTTTGTATCTTTGGGGGTCATTTTCCAGCTTACTAGACCCCCCACTTCTGGCACTCAGGATGCAGAACTTCCCGTCTGTCTGTGTCTGACAATCTCTGGCCGTCCCCAGGGCGGCTTTCCTGCCGAGTACGTCATGGACGAGGAAGGCCAAGGGCACCTGACCTGCCTGGACAATAACCACTCGCACTTCATCCTTGTGGACGACGGGACCCACGGCCACTACGGGGTCGAGATTCCCCTGAGGACGAGGCTGGAGAAGTTCATCTCCGAGCAGACAAAGGAAAGAGGAGGTGAGCGGAGCCTGCTTTTGAGGGAGAGGCCGGCTGCTCAGGGAGCCTGGGGCACAGCTGGCCGTGACCAGGACGTTCAACAGGCGGGGCGCTCGGCCACCTTTGCCCACCCCGTTTCACCAGTGGAGGGAGCCCCCCCTTTTCTGCTCTCTCTCAGGGCATAGACCACCGGTAGCCACTCCACGCCACAAACAAGGGCTCAGTCCGGAAATAGGAACGTGCAGAGCTGGGCCCTGACGCGTCTTCCCTCATGGGTGAGACAGGATGGGTTCTGGGACACCAGAAGGGCAAGCGCACAGGATCTGAGGGGGAGACGGGACCCCGAGTAGCAGCAGGTCCTAGCTCTGTGCCAGCTCGGATGGGTGCAGCGGCGTTTGAGCACCGGAGTCCCTGGCATTCGGGCCCCTGATGGCCGGCGGCGGGCTGGCGGGGAGGACTCGCCTTTCTCTGTGCTCAGGCGAGGCCCACACTGCTGGCCGCGGACCACGTGACCGGGGCCCACGTGAGAGCCTAGGTGGGGGCCAGAGACACCAGGACCACCCAGGGGGGCAGAGATGTCCGAAGTCTTCACAGGTGCCCTGGCTGCCCGGATGGGCGGGAGGTTCGGGGCGGGGACTGGACGACGGCACAGAGGACGGAGGTGCCCACGCGGTGCCCCTGGCCACGTGCATGGGGCCTCACGCCCACCGGCTTCGTGTGTCCCCGCCGCATGCGCCGATTTGAAGCGCCATGAAAAGGGCGCAGAGGAAAGCAGGCTGGTCGGGGCAGCCTCTGAGGCAGACAGCCCTCCCCTCCTCTGCACGCCCAGAAAGGGAGCGGAGGGACGAGGCGGGCGAGCCGTCTCGGGGCTGGAATTTGCCCTCAGCACATAGAGCGGGCAGATCATCCGCTGACCGCAGCGCGTCAGCCTTTGAAAGCCGCTTAGTACCAACGGCAGGTCTCCAGCGGGTGGGTCTGGGGCTGGCCCCACGTGGAGGGTCTGGGTCCCCCGTTCCCTGATTCGGGGTTCATGCTTCGTCCTAGGCGTGGCCATCAAGATCCCCATCGTCTGTGTGGTGCTGGAGGGGGGACCCGGCACGCTGCACGTGAGTGCTGGCCTGCGGGCCGGGCTCTGGGGTCCAGCCCTGCTGCAGGGGGCTCTGGCCCGAAGCCCCGTGAACGGCAAGGGAGGGGTGAGGAGAAAGGGTGGTGGCCGTGTGGCGGGAAGGTGGCTTCCAGGAGGTACCTGCTGCGGGGAGGGGGGGGCCTGGGTGGCTGAGCGGTAGGAGGCGCCCCAGGGGGACGGCAGCGCGTGGCGCCTGCTTCCAGGACCCCGGGGCGGCCACTCCGCAGGTTCTCAAGGGGCCGGCCCTCGGGCAGCCCCAGGGGACCAGCCGCTGGCTGTGAGGTGGGTTCCTCGGTGGTGGTAACATGCCGCGCGGACCTTGCTCAGGACCCACCACGCTGTGCTTCCCCTTGCGGAAGGAACGCGGACCGGCTTTATCTCCGCTGCACCCACACGTGATGATATTACAGCCTCAGATGTGGGCCGGGGCAAGGACGCGGCATTTACGGGGCTGGAGGAAATGCCCGTTGGTGCTTAGGGATCGCAGGCGGGCCCCGGGGGCGGGAGCGCGTCTGGTCCCCGCCCCTCCCCACACAGGGTCCTCTGCACGGTCGGCTCCGAGGCCACGGCTCAGTGGGCTGAAACGTATTTCCGTGCTGGTGGCCGCAGTCCACCTGAGCAGTCGGCCTGAAGCAGCTGCTCTGGCAGGTGGACGCCCGCGTGCTGGGGTTATCGCGTTTCCCTCCAGCAGCGGGTGCTGCCGAGCTCAGTGGTTTCAGTTCATTTCTCAGTCCCGTTAGCCCGACGCCGAGATGTTGCGGTTCAGGGGTCCGAGCGGGGCGGACGCTGGGGCTCACCCTGGGCCCCTGCGTTTCAGACCATCTACAACGCCATCACCAACGGCACCCCCTGCGTGGTGGTGGAGGGCTCGGGCCGCGTGGCTGACGTCATTGCGCAGGTGGCCAGCCTGCCCATTTCTGAGATCACCATCTCCCGGATCCAGCAGAGCCTGAGTGTGTTCTTCCAGGAGATGTTTGAGACCCTCACCGAGGGCAGGGTCGTGGAGTGGACCAAGAAGGTGAGCAGCCGGCTCCCAGACGCCCTTGGCCTGGGCATGGGACCGGGGCCTGGACACAGAGACCCCACAGGCCCGGAGCGGGCGTGCACGTGATCTTTGGAGCGCGGGGGGCCCTGAGCCAGGCAGGCGGGGGCCCCCAGCTGAGGCAGCGCAGAGCCTGCCCAGGGAGGGCGTGTCTTGAACCTCTCGTCCCCGGAACTGCAGGCCTGGCCTGGGTCAGGACGGGGGGCCAGCCGCACACTTGTTCTGCATGAGGAGCCTGCTGGGTGGGGGGCGGCACAGGGGCCAAGGGGCCGAGAGCCGGATTCAGGCAGCAGGGGCGCTGGAGGCGGGGTGTGGCGCAGCCCCCAAGCCTGGCGAGCCCCAGGCCACCAGGGCGATCAGGCAGGGGGCCGGGGACGTGAGCGCGGCTCCTGTGCGCCCCTCAGCTGGGCCACCAGCAGGCGTGAGCCCCTCCCGCGGATTCGCAGGTTCGGTGAGCACTCCAGGGGACCCCAGCCCCGGCCTCCAGGGTGTGTGGGGGACCCGATCCCCGGGAGGAAGCTGGCTATGCTGAGTGGAAGCGGGGAGCCTGAGGACGGGACCCTGCAGCTAACGCTCGGGCATGTCCACGCGAGGCCGCTCCGCCCTGCGCCAGGTGCCCGGCTGGTGCCCCCTCGTCTTGTTCTGGGCTAATTTTAGGTGCGTAGAATGGTTGCAGAGAGTAGACAGTTTCTAGCCAACCGCTCCCCAGCCTGTCCTGAGGCTCACGCCCCACAGGGTCGCAGCTGCAGCAGGGTGGGAGCAGAGGCCGCTCTGGCTCGGCGCCGGGGGCTGAGTGCACGCGGTCGGCGCCGGGGGCTGAGTCCACGCGGTTTGCACTGGGGGCTGAGTGCACATGGTCGGCGCCGGGGGCTGAGTGCACGCAGTTTGCACTGCACGCGGATCCGCTAATGTCCTCCTTCTGGCCCAGGATCCAAATCAAACTGTTTACACAGTGCATTCAGCCTTTTCCTTCATTATCCCTCCTCCCTCCTTCCTCCCTCCCCTCCCCTTCCCTCCTTTCCTTCCTCCCTCCCCCCTCTTCCTCCTTCCCTCCCCCTCCTTCCTCCCTCCACTCCCCCTCCCTCCCCTCCCTCCTTTCCTTCCTTCCTCCCTCTCTCTCTCCTCCTTCCTCCTTCCTTTTTAAGCATGACACTATTTACCCAGCCACCAGATTGCTAAGACTTTCTAAAATGTCACTATAAACACTGGAAGAGAGACTGAGGGCTCTGGGGCCCCACTTTCTGCCGTCTCCTCAGCCCTGGAGCTGTGAGCCTCGTGCGTGCCCAGAGATCTCTGGTTTGGACCCCCTTCGTTCCTGACCCACTTCTCCAGGACCAGGGAGATCACAGCTATTACGTAAATGCCCTGCTTTTCAGTGCTTTTGCTTTTTAAAAAAGTTATTTTTAACATTTATTTATTTTTGAGAGACAGAGAGTGAGTGGGGGAGGGACAGACAGAGGGAGACACGGAATCCGAAGCAGCTCCAGGCTCCGAGCTGTCAGCACAGAGCCCGACGTGGGGCTCGAACCCACGAACTGTGAGATCATGGCCTGAGCGGCAGTCGGATGCTCAACCAACTGAGCCACCCCGACCCCAGTGCCCCTCAGTAATTTTGCTTTTAAGTGCATCATTACTTTATTCTTTTACACCTGAAGTGGCTGCCAGAATTGTTTACAGATGGGAGGACTTTGCAGGGACCCTTCAGAGAGGGTGTCCTCCAGGCGGAGGGGGAGGGGTGGGGGGGTGGAGGGGGAGGGGTGGGGCGGGGGGCTGTGCCGGGATGTGCCGAATGGCCTCCTGAGTGGCTGTGTCCCTATTCCGGGTCTTGGTTGGGTGGCCGCGATGAGCTCTGTGGAGGCCGCAGCTCACGGCCCTGACCCAGCCTGCTGGGGTGGGGGGTGGGGCGGAAGGGGAGTGTGTGCAGGCGTGTGGCTCGGTCGCCCTGACACGCACGGCCGGGGCCAGCCCAGGTGAGCTCGAGCGGGGCGTCCCCAGCACCTCGAGGCTCCGGTGGCCATGCTGACACCGCTGTCCCCGCTGTTCTCCGAACCCGGGGGGCCATCCGTCTGTCACCTGAGCTCTGTTTCACAGCAGGATCCTGGGGGGAGGGTAGCTGGTGCCTCTCTGATCCGTTTCCCCAGCAAGACGCTGGGTCTGTGCTCTGCATCCTGTTCTGTGAGCAATAAGCCAGGTTGTAAAACCCCCAGAGATCCGAAGTCTCAAGTGGCCGACAGGAGCTTCTCAGAGTGAGTCCGCAGAGCGGCTCAGCTCCCCCGACTGTGTCTGATTTCGGGCCACGTGGGCAGTCCGTGCCCTCCAGCCAGGACCGCAGGGGCAACCGGGGCGGACCACGTGGAAGGGTGCCTGCCGGTGTGGGGGGGTCGGGCCCTGGCGGGGCTTGTGCGGCTGCTCTGGAGGGGGGCCTGCTGGGGTTCCAGCCCTGGCGGGGTATCCGGGGCGCTCTGGAGGGGGCCTGCGGGGGGTTCGGGCCCTGGCGGGTGGGAGTCTGGGGTGCTCTGGAGGGGCCTGTGGGGTTCCAGCCCTGGCGGGGTCTCTGGGGCGCTCTGGAGGGGGTCCTGCAGGGTTCAGGCCCTGGTGGGCTTTGTGCAGCCGCTCTGGAGGGGGCCCTGCTGGGGTTCCAGCCCGCGGGGTATCCCGGGGGCTTGGAGGGGCCTGCGGGGGGTTCGGCCCTGGTGGGGAGTCTGGGGTGCTTCTGGAGGGGGCCTGTGGGGGTTCAGCCCTGGCGGGTCTCCGGGCGCTCTGGAGGGGGCCTGCAGGGGTTCGGGCCCTGGTGGGGCTTGTGTGGCTGCTCTGGAGGGGGCCTGCTGGGGTTCCAGCCCTGGTGGTGTCCGGGGGCGCTCTGAGGGGCCTGCGGGGGGTCGGCCCTGGTGGGTGTCCGGAGTTCTCTGGGAGGGGCCTGCGGGGTCTGCCCTGGCGGGGTGTCCGGGACGCTCTGGAGGGGGCCTGCGGGGGTTCGGGCCCTGGCGGGGTCTCCAGGGTGCTCTGGAGGGGGGCCTGCAGGGGTTCCAGGCCCTGGCAGGGTCTCCGGGGCGCTCTGGAGGGGGGCCAGCAGGGGTTCGGGCCCTGGTGGGGCTTGTGCGGCTGCTCTGGAGGGGGGCCTGCGGGGGGTTCGGGCCCTGGCGGGGTGTCCGGGGCGCTCTGGAGGGGCAGGCACAGGGTTGGGTGTTTTGTGGGGGGCGCAGTGAGCTCTTGTCCGTGCGCCCTGTGGTCTCCGGCGGCCGCGTTAGATCCGGATGTTCCGTGAGGTTGTCCCGACGTGAGAGCAGCTCAGTCTGGGAGGATGCGGAGGTCCGGCCGTGAACGTCAGCTCAGCTCCTCAAGGAGCGTCGGGAGTGGGCAGGCAGCCCTGGGGCCCTTCCCCAGTTCACTTACACATTATTTAGACGATTCTTAGAACCGGATCTAACTCACTGTCGTCAAAAGCTGCCCGTTTGAACCCGCTCTCCAATGCCAACTCCAGGCCCTGAAACGGGTGTTCCGTGCGAGTCCTTCTCAGGACTCGCCATCGTTGCTCTGACTCAGGGGTCAGGGACCCGGGGGCATGGTTGTGATCCGACATTCACTTAGCAAACCTCGGCGTGCGGTCCACACTGTGGGTGGAGGCAGGTGACAGGAGGGCGTCTCTCCCTCAGACGCTGCCTCGGGGGACACAGGCGTCCACCACGAAGCCTCCTTGCATAGGCTTGCAGCGCCACCAAACAGCCGTGTGCCAAAGGGAAATTGTCTGCTCTCTGAGCATTGTTTGTCTTCTCCTTAAAATGGGGATAATTATTACTCAGAGGCCAGGCTGAGATTGTCTATACCAAGTGCTGAGCATTTTGTCTGCACCCCGAGCTCAACAAACGGCAGCCACTGTCATTCAAATCGAAATTGGTGGCTGGGTTAGACTCAGGAGGGGGTGAGGGTGAGGCTGGCGGTATTTCAGAGTTAACGTGAAAGGTGGACCCGGAGGAGGAGGGGGGAAGGTTGGGGTCTTAGAGGTGAAGGTGGGGCGTGTGAGGCCACCCTCTACGCGGGGAGGGGTGTGTGCAGAGTCTCGGGCAGTGAAGCCAGGCTGGGCGAGGAGGCAGGCAAGGCTGGGGTGGGCGGCTGGGGAGCCAGGGACGGAAGCCTGAAGGTTTGTGGAGCCGCAGGAAGATGTGTTTGTGGAAGGGCCACCCTGGCCTCAGGGTGAAGGGGTTATGGGGGACAGTGTTTGGTAGTTGGCTTAAATGTGATATAGATGGGTAATAGATAAATGATAGATTGATACGTGTATATACACAGATACATGGAGGGAGGGAGGGAGGGAGGGACCGATGGATAAGTGTATAGACAGATGCATGGAAGGATGGATAGGTGATAGATAATAGGCGATAAGTAGATATGTGTATAGATCAGTGCATGGATGCATGGATAGATGGGTAGATAGATACATGTATAAATAGATACATGGATGGATGGATGGATGGACGGACGGACGGATGGACGGACGGACGGACGGACGGACGGATGGATGGATAAAGCAAGTGGCTAGATATATAGATGGGTAGGTAGGTAGATAGGTGGGTAGGGTGGGCAGATAGGTTTGTGGATTGATATGAAGGCAGGTGAGTGGATGAATGGTTGGATGGATGGGTAAGCAGCAGGCAGGCAAGGTGAGGAACCAGGGGAGAAGTGTCAAGGTCAGTGCCGTCGGGCATTCAGCAGACACTGTCATGGTGGGGGGTGAAATTCCTTACCCTCAGGTTGTGTCTCCACCCGGCCGACCACTCACGAACATGCCGTATTTGGTCCTTACGCATCTTCATCCTCACTGCCTGGGGTGTGGGGAGGCAAGGTGGTGGCCTCACGCCTGGGCCCTGGCTGTGCATCCGGGGCCTTGATGCCGCGGGTGCCCCTGAGGAGCCAGGGGCCCGCTGTCCCCCCAGACCCCGCCGGGGCTGTGTTTGTTGCAGATCCAGGACATTGTACGGAGGCGGCAGCTGCTGACCATCTTCCGGGAAGGCAAGGACGGCCAGCAGGACGTGGACGTGGCCATCCTGCAGGCCTTGCTGAAAGGTGAGGGTCGGGAGGGAGAAGCAGAATGGAGGTGCTCGGGGCCCTGAGTTTGGAGGCGCCCAAAACCCCACCCTTGAGTCAGAGGCACAGGTCAGAGGGCAGCTGGCGGTGGGCCACGTGGAGGCCCAGCTCACGCCCCTGCCAGGCAGGTGGGTGCCCGCGGCTGGGGCTGGCGGTTCGGGCTCCTTTCTCCGACTTACCTCTTGGCCGGAGCCTGAGTGTGGCCACACGCGTGGTCTCGCTGTGGCCATCACAGCCGCACATACAGCCCCGGGAAGGAAGACAACCGTGGAAGCGTTGCCGCCGCCGTCCCTGGTGCCCCCGCGCCTGCGCTCCCACGGCCCCCGCGCAGCAGGGCCCCTCCTGGGCGCTAAAGCTCCCGCGGTGGGCGCTCCCGGGCCGAGCCCTGCTCTGCCCTCCACCCGACACTTCCCTCTGCCCCGGATTCTGGGGGACGGCCGATGCCCCTGTCCCTCCTGCTGCGGACGACGCCCCCGACACCAGGCAGCCATTGTGCCCGCTGGCCGCTCCTCACCCCCGAGGGACGCGGCCCAGGGAGAGCGGGGCGGCAGAAGCTTTGCAGGAGGGGCGAACCTGGGCTTGTCCCGCGGCCTCCTCTTGACCGGAGGACTCAGGGCTGCAGGACTCAGGTGGTTGAGACCGGGACCGGGGTTCTCATTTGAAGACCCCTGTCCAAGAGGACAGAAGAACCCGGAAGAACCAGTTGGATAGACTCAGAGCGATGATGCGCTGGAGCCGGAGCCACCGTGGCCCCTGCCGTCCTCACCGCCGAGAACACGGAAGGCCAGGAAGCGGGTGCAAATATCTGGGTGACCACGGGTTCAACGGTGCCTGCCTCGTGGCACTTGACCCTCCTGTTCACAGACGGGCAGTGAGAGCATCTGTCCCCTCCTTGCCTTCTTCCACGAAGGGACTGGAGGAGCAGGAAGAGAGACACCAGGCTGGGTGTCCACTGAAATCCCCTGGGCGGCAGTGACAAGGGACCTGGGGGCCCGAGCATGGCCATCCCTGCACCGCACTGGGAGCGGGAAGGCCTGCGGCTCACGGCCAGGGTGGAGCCCAGCGTCGGCTCTGCAAGTTCAAGAGCAAGTGAAGATAACACCATGAATTGTGGTTTCTCCTGGGGCAGGTGCTGAGCGGGGAGGGCGTGCGGGCTGTGGGAATGTTTAATTTCTCGATCGTAGTAGTACATAGGTGTAGACGTCAGCCAGAAGTCACGGCGCCTCCCGCGGGTGCCGGAGGCAGAGCAGATCACGGGGGAGAGCGAGGACCTATCTATTTCCGGAAGCCAACACAGTGTAATTGGTTGTTCAGGGGAGAGGCAGTGGGCTTCTAGGAGAAAGGAGAAAGTGATTCTCTTTTTATTATGTGTATATATATATGAAAAAATAGAAATATTCATATGGCTTTTCAATGACAATCCCTTTTAAAGGTTTTTTTATTTATTTTGAGAGAGAGAGAAAAAACAGCAGAGGCAGAGAGAGAAGAAGAGAGAGAGAATCCCAAGCAGGCTCTGCACTGTCAGCTCAGAGCCCAATGTGGGACTTGAACCCATGAACCATGAGATCATGACCTGAGCCAAAACTAAGAGTCCAGTGCTTAACCAACTGAGCCACCCAGGCACCCCAGTGACAACCCCCTTTAAAAATCAACTTGATTGAGGTTATGGTTTAACTAAGGTAAAGTCCCCCATCCTGGGTTTACTGCTGGATGTGTTTGAACAGATGCACACCCCGTGTATGAATACGATCCAGATATGGGGCAGTGCCCCTCCCCGGGAAAGCTCGCTCACGCCTCCCTGTGCCTTGGGTAACCGTCTGTCTGCTTCCTGTCCTTATAGATGGTTTTGCCTGTGCTAGAAACTCACAGAAATGGAATCCCATGCTTGCGGCTCTTTCGTGTCTTGCACCAGCTCAGTGCAGCATGTTTGAGATTCTTCCCCGTTGGTGTGTCAGAACTCTGTCCCTCTCTACCGCTGAGTGGTCCTCACCGCGCGAGGGTAGGGCCCCTGGCTTCCCCCTCACCTGTCTCTGGACACGAAGCCTGCCTCCGGTGAGGGGCTCCTATAAAGGCTCCAATTTGTTCTCGTTTCTTTCGGGTCCGCATCTAGGTGTGTGGAATTACTGGTTCTTTGTGGCACGAGCATGTTTGTAAAGAAAATGCCACACTGTTTTCCAGCACGATGGCACGTCTTACCTCGCCACCAGCCGCGGACAGGGCGCTAGCCGCCCTGCGGCCCCACCAGCGCCGGGCAGGCTCAGCGGTTGACACTGGGGCTGTGCTGGTGGGCGTGCAGTGGCAGCCCAGGGCGGCTTGAGTCTGCGTCTCTCTGATGGCCGATGACACGTAGCGTCCCTTCTTGGCTTGTGGCCGCGTGTTAGCATCCGGGTGACATGCCTTTCAGAGCTTCCGTCTGTGTTTATCTGGTGATTTGTCTTCTCAGTTTTGAGGTGTAAGAGCTTTGAAATAGTCTGATACGAAGCCTTTGCTAGAGATCTGCACTGGGGACGTTTCTCTGGGCCCCTGGCCTGCCCTCGGAGTCCCTTCAGGGAGTCTTTGAAGGGCAGAAGGCTTACCCTTCCCTGGAGCTTCATCTGTGCCTTTTGTCCTGTCCAGTCTGTGTTCTTCGTGGCCCAGGAGATCTTTAGCTGCCCTGTGGCTGCACATATTTCCCTGTGTTTCTCTGTGGAAGCTCTGCGGGCACCGCCTTTACGTGTCATGTCTGTGGCACATCTCAGGGTGGGTTTTGTGTGTGGTGTGAGGTGAGGGTCCAAGTTCCTTGCTTTCTTCCCCAAATAGCAGCCAGTGCTTCAAGGTGTAAAGCCCGCAAGGGAGAGGGGGCCTAGCTGGGTGAGATCTTGGGTGAGGCGGCGCTTTTGTAATCAAGGCAAAAAAGGAAAGTAGCTTCTGAATGTTCATGTGAGACCTGTCGTCTTTAAGCTCTGGGGCTGAGGGGTTTGGCCAGGAGGTGGGGGCGGGGCTGAGCCGGAGTGAGGCCCCAACCCGGGGATTCTCTGATTCCAGCACTGAAAGGAAAAGTGCTTTCCTAAAGGTGGGGGAGGGGACGGGAGATTCCACCGCTGAGCACGAGGAGACACGGGGGTTGGTGACAAATCCTTCCCTGTCTGACATTATCAGATGGCAGGGAAATGGCTCTGAGGCCCAGACGGAAGCCCCCTGACGCACGTGCTTTTACTTACAGCCTCTCGGAGCCATGACCACTTTGGCCACGAGAACTGGGACCACCAGCTGAAGTTAGCAGTGGCGTGGAACCGCGTGGACATCGCCCGGAGCGAGATCTTCACCGACGAGCGGCAGTGGAAGGTAGGGCCCCTGGGCTGCCCTGTGGAGGGGCCTGGTGGCCCGCAGGAGTGAGGCCAGGCCCCGGAGGGTGGCCTCTGCCGACCCCAGCCCTCCCGCTGGATCCTCCGCACGGAGGAGACGAGGGCAGTCCCGTGTCCGGCGGCGTGGCGATCGGGGTGTGTGGGGCCCGCCCCCCACGGTGCTCTCTCTCAGCCTTCAGAGCTGCACCCCATGATGACGGCCGCCCTCATCTCCAACAAGCCCGAATTCGTGAAGCTCTTCCTGGAGAACGGGGTGCGGCTGAAGGAGTTCGTCACGTGGGACACCCTGCTCTACCTGTACCAGAACCTGGACCCCTCCTGCCTCTTCCACAGCAAGCTTCAGAAGGTGCTGGCCGAGGAGCCCGAGCGCCCGGTCTGCGCGCCCCCCGCCCCCCGCGTGCAGATGCACCACGTGGCCCAGGTGCTCCGGGAGCTTCTGGGAGACTTCACGCAGCCGCTGTACCCCCGGCCCCGGACCGGCGACCGGCCGCGGCTCCTGCTGCCCATGCCGAACATCAAGCTGAACGTGCGTGCTGGTGACGTGGCCCTTGTGCTGGGCCACGGCCGTGTCCTTAGAGCCTCTTTTCTTTTAATATAATTTATTGTCAAATCGGTTTCCCTACAACACCCAGTGCTCATCCCAACAAGTGCCCTCCATGCCCATCCCCTGCTCTCCCCTGTCCCCCACCCCTCATCAACCCTCAGTTTGTTCTCAGTATTTAAGAGTTAGAGCTTCTTTTCTAAAGAAACTATCCTTTACTTTTATTGGGAAAGAAATACGCTCCCTACATAGTCTGCCAGGGCCCCCATTACAAAATACCGTAGAGCAGACAACTTAAACAACAGGCACTTAGTCCCTCACGGTCTGGAGGCTGAAGTCTGGGGCATCACAGGGCTGGTTTCTGGGGGGGCCTCTCTTCCCGGCTTGAGGGCGGCCACCTTCTTGCCATGTCCTCACGTGGTCTTTGCTCCGTGGGCAGGCAGGGAGATACAGAGAGCAGTAGTGTCCCTTCCTCTTCTTACAGGGACATGGGTCCTATAGGATCAGGGCCACAGCTATGACCTCATTCAACCTTACTCACCTCCTTAGGGGCCCTGTCTCCAAATACAGTCACTTTGGGAGTCGGAGCTTCAACGCATGAATTTTGGGGACACGTTTTCATCCATTATTCTCCCTTTCTAAAAATTTCAGATGGTACAAAAGGTTACGTGGGGGAAATGACCTCCCTCGTGCCTTATACCCCATCCTGGCCCCCAGGCGAAATTGGCTTTTCATGGGGTCAGGTCAGCAAGACCCCGCCATACCTCTGAGGTGCCTGGCATGTGCGTTGCCACACAGGAGGACAGGAGACGTTGTTTTCTGGTCTCCGTCTGTGTTTGATGGAATCCTGCCCCATCTCAGTGTTAAGTGTGAGACTGGCTTCTGAATTTATGTTAGCGAGTGTCCTTCTCCTGGCTCTTTATGCTTTTTTATTTAAATGCTTATTTTTGAGGGAGACAGAGCATGAGTTGGGGGAGGCAGAGAGAGAGGGGGACAGAGGATCTGAAGCAGGTTCTGCACTGACAGCCCCATTATTTAAGTTTTAACAAATGAAGCCCAAGTGCAGAGCTTTGTCAGTAGCCTTTTGAATATTTAAACTCCTCATCTTTGACTTATGAGTTTGATGAATTATTTTAATAGAGTTTGTGATAGCAAAACATTTAAATATTTTTTAACATTTATTTATTTTTTGAGAGACTGGGGGGGAGAGGGGGCAAAGAGAGAGGGAGACACAGAATCTAAAGCAGGCTCCAGGCTCTGAACTGTCAGCGCAGAGCCTGACACAGGTCTTGAACTCATGAACTGTGAGCTGAACTCATGACCTGAGCCCGAGCTGGATGCTTAACCAACTGAGCCACCCAGGTGCCCTGATAGCAAAACATTTTTATGCCTGTTTTGATCTCCACTTGATTACAGTGTAACATGTGTTTAGTATGATACTGGATTATGTTGCCGATATTTTCATGGTTTTTGCATCAGAATGAGGCTTTGGTTTTATTTTGGGGTCTGTCTTTGTCAGGTTCTGGTATCAGCTTTATGTTACTCTTGTGAAAACCACTGGGAAACCTTCCTTATTTCTTTGCTCCAGAACAGTTTATGTGGCTGGAGTTCACTGTTCTTACAAGCTCAGCAGGCTCTCCTATGAGTCCATCGGGTCTCAGTGCCTTTTTGGGTAGTAGCTCTGAGAATTTTCTGTTTCTTTTCTGATAATTTATCTGCTGAACTTTTCTATGTGTTCTAAGATCAGATTTGAGTATTTGTTTGCAAGAAAATTATACACTTTCTTCAGGTTTTCAAATTCATCCATTGTCGCAGGTAAGCCATGCCTGACCCTTGAGAAAGATGTGGCTGTTGCTTGGTTTTGTATATTCACAGTTCTGCTCTTGATTCCAGTGTATCTAACATACCCTGTAAGAAGGTCTAAAGTGGAAGCTTACAGTTAACCACATCTGTAACTTAATTAATCAAGTTTTTAAATATAAAGACGAGCCTTTAGGAAATTTCTAAAATCACTTACAGAAAGTGGAATTTTGTGTTTGATGTGGGAAGTTGTTCTCACCTCTGGTAATTATTTACCGAACGTCTGAGTAGGTGTTTACTTACTGATCAGGTAGGAGGCTGGATTCCCATGTGACTGTGTAAATTGAGTGTGCCTGGGGGCATGGTGCCCTCCTGCTCACAAGTGACCCTTGTCTGTTGAGCAATAATTCGTTGTTGGTCTTCTCTGCAGGAGACACTCTGTGGGTTTCCTTGAGGAGCTCACTGCCACGAATCCATAACAGACTCTGTTGGAAGTTTACCTCTCAGGAAAAGGCTTTGATGCCATCAGATAAGACAAAGGAGACTAGAGGTGCCTGGTGTGTAACAAGAGGCTACAGTTGTTGGTTAAGGAGTTAGCTGGGTATCCCACTTTCTGAATGTTTATACACGTATCCAGAGTGACGGCTTTTAAACTCCAGTGTGCGTGAGGTTGACTACAGTGTTGTTGAAGATGCAGGTTGCAGGGCTCCCTCCAGGGACAGTGGTTCTGGAAAGGTGTGGAGCTGGGCTCAGGCCTGCACACCCAACAGGCACATCCAGGGGTAGTGAAGCTAGTGGGGACCTAGGCGGGGTTCTGAATGCCCACTGCTCACCAGGTGCAGGGAGTGAGTCTCCGGTCCCTCTACAAGCGTTCGCCAGGCCATGTGGCCTTCACCATGGACCCAGTCCGTGATCTTCTCATTTGGGCCATCATCCAGAATCGTCGGGAGCTGGCAGAAATCATCTGGGCACAGGTAACCAGACGTGTTTCTCAGCACATAAGATCATGTGTGGATTAGTGATGGGGCTTCAGCCAGGGAGTGTGGCCAGAAACCCCAGTGCCGAGAGCAGGTGGAGGAGCACGTGGCCCTGGAAGGAGGGCAGTGGGCGTCCTTGACCCCAGAAGGGCCCCAGGGTGCCCAGTGTTGGGGAACAGAGAATTTGGCTCAAGCAAGGAAAGAATTTTAAAAAGGTGTGCTGCCTCCTGCCGTTCTGTCCCGGGCGGAGCTCCGCAGGCACGCGCAGCTGGGAGGGGCTGCCCTCCAGGGCCCGCACAGGTGGGTTCCCTCGGGTCGGCACCTGCGCGGTGGCCGTCCTGTTCACTAGACGCTGTGGGCAAGTCACATCCCTGGAGGGGGCTGCATCTCTTTCCACTGACCACTAGGTCAGTGTCTCAATACAGACAGTCTGGTACTTAGATGGGAGAGTCCCTGATGCGCCTGCCCTGAGCCCCTTTCTGGGCCACCCGGGAACATCAGTCAGCAGCTCCCTCATCACTGGGCCCGTGGGCAGCTTGGTGGTCGTGACGGAGGACATGCCAGGTGGGGCCTGAAGCCGAGCACTGTGGACTCAAATCTCTCACACGGGGTTCTCCTTTACCTCAAGCAGGTTCTCTCCTTGAAGGCAAAGTGTCATTTTTTCTCAGAGGTCCCCTACCTCTCAGTGTTGGCCTTTCTAAATTGCTCCTGTGGAAGTGGCCCCCTCTGCGGTGTCACCAGCAGAGTGGCATTGGTGGCTTCCTACCTCCTCTGTGGTTCTGGGTGTTTGCCCTCTCCCAAGGTGTGTGGTGGGTCAGTGGGGGTGCTGGGCCTGACCGTGGCCTCAGACATGCTCCGTGGGGCAAAGTGGATGGGAGGCCCAGACAGTTCCAGGCTCTGCCAGCAGCCCCCCGTCCTGGCCCAGTGCTGCCTTCCGAACACGCAGTTCTTCAGGAGCTTTCCTTGAGATTTTCTTAGCATCCCTGGTGCCTAAGACTGGCAGTGCCACTGGGGAGGGGCGCCCAGAGCCTGGAGGGGTCTTGCACGGACCTGGTCCCATTCCTGCCCTGCAGCCCCTTGCCGGGGGTTGACCAGATACCCAGGGGTGCTGAGACTCATGCCTGTGTGAGGTCTGCGCTCTGGGTGAGAGAGTAGACCGCTGTCCCGGCCAGTGTGGGAGACCAGGCCGGCAGCTAAGGCTCCCCTCTAGATTCGGGGCGGCCCACTGCATGCACACAGGGGCACAAGTGATCACCCAATGGCCCGGGTGTCATGGGGGCTCTGTTCTCATCACCCCCGGGCAGTGCGTCTGGGGTTCCCGGGCTGGACCACCCACACCCTCACTGTGGCCTCCCTGGTGCCCAGAGCCAGGACTGCATCGCCGCAGCCTTGGCCTGCAGCAAGATCCTGAAGGAGCTGTCGAAGGAGGAGGAGGACACGGACAGCTTGGAGGAGATGCTGGCGCTGGCGGACGAGTACGAGCACAGAGCCATCGGTGGGTTCACGAGTGGCGGCCTCGGACCTTGGCCCCTCCTCACCTGTCCCCCAGGGTCCTCGTCCCTGGCCTGCCCAGGCCGTGTCGTCTGCTGGGGCAGCTCCCTGAGGCCGTCCCCCGCGTCAGGGCCCGGGACCCCGCGGCCATGACCCCGTCTTCCCTGTACCAGGGGTGTTCACCGAGTGCCACCGGAAGGACGAGGACCGAGCTCAGAAACTGCTCACCCGCGTGTCGGAGGCCTGGGGGAAGACCACCTGCCTGCAGCTGGCCCTGGAGGCCAAGGACATGAAGTTCGTGTCGCACGGGGGCGTCCAGGTGACGGCGGCGGGCTTGCGTCCGGGCGGAGCTGTCCGTGGTGCTGCCGGTGCGGACGCAGCCTCCCGCTCCCACGGAGGCACACACGTCCCTGTGCTCCGGGGCCCCCTGGGGACCTGGGGGCAGGGCCCGGTCCTGGTCGTGTGCTGTGGCCCGACAAACCCACTTCACTCCCTTTGCATGTCGGGACACTGGCGCCGAGAGAGAGTGGGTGGGGGTCCCCTACCTGGGAGCCTGCAGTCCTCCGGGCGGCCCCAGCGCTTGCCTCTGGGAAAGGCTGGCCTGGCCCTGCCCACCCGGAGCCTCCTCCTCAGCTGGCAGATGATGGGGCGTGTCCCGTGCTGCCCGCCTCGCCGCGTGGCTGAGGGCTGTGCTAGGGGGCATGCGGGCACTTTGCACTGAGCAGACACATGGTTCACCCTCAGGGGCGGGGCACAGGGGGTGCCCACTGGCCTGACGCTGCCTCCTCTGTCCACAGGCCTTTCTAACCAAGGTGTGGTGGGGCCAGCTCTGCGTGGACAACGGGCTCTGGCGGGTGATCCTGTGTATGCTGGCCTTCCCGCTGCTCTATACCAGCCTCATCTCCTTCAGGTGCCAGCCTGGCTGCTGGACTGGGGGGCAGGAGAGTGGTGCAGGGCCTCAGACCTTCCTTCCCAAATGTGCTTGCTGGGAGTAGGTCACGTCTGTCCTGGTGGCTGCCACCGGGTCCTAGAGAGGGTAAAGAGGCGTGAAGGCAGGAGGAGGGGGAAGGGGGCCCTCTGTGTGCTGAACACCTGCTGTGCCCAAGCACCCATCATGGGCTGAGTAGCCCCCTGCCCTGAACACCCACTTGCCCTGGGCAGCCCCTGCCCTGAGCACCCACATGCCCTGGGCCCCCACCCTCCCCTGAGCACCCACCTGTCCTGGGCACCCACCTGCCCTGGGCACCCCTCTGCCCTGGGCCCCCACCCTGCCCTGGATCCCCGCCCTGCACTGGGCACCCCCCTGCTCTGAGTCCCCACCATGGCCAAGTATTTCATTTCAGTCCTGGCAGAACCAGAGCCAAAATGCCTTTCGGGCCCCTCCCTTACGTGGGGCTGTGCGGTGGGGCCCCTGCGTGGCTGTGGGAGGGGCGTCAGTGGGCTGCATGGATGAGCCTGTGCCCAGGACTCCCATCTCTGCCACGTGACATGCACACACGAGTACACTGGCCCTGCTCCTCGGGGAGGGCAGAGGTCCTTCGTGCTCTCGGGCCCCTCACGGCCTGGCACCCCCTCCCCCCTGCATCTGCCCTGCAGGGAGAGGAGGCTGCAGACGGGGCGGGGTCTGCTCCGGGTCCGAGCCTTCTTCAACGCACCCGTGGTCATCTTCCACCTCAACATCCTGTCCTACTTTGCCTTCCTGTGCCTGTTCGCCTACGTGCTCATGGTGGACTTCCAGCCGACGCCCTCGTGGTGCGAGTACCTCATCTACTTCTGGCTCTTCTCCCTCGTGTGCGAGGAGCTGCGGCAGGTGTGTCTGCCCGGCCCCCTCCCTGCTTCCCCACGGTCCCCAGCCCACGCGGCCAGTCCACCGGTCCTGACCCCCACCAGGGGGCGCCCGGGCCGGATCCCGCACTGGACCACCTTCTCTCGTTGGCCCATGGCGGGCTGACCGGGCGCCTAGACGCTGCTGTCGGAGTCCAGGGTGGCTTCAGGGTCCCCAGAGACAGGTGCGGGAGCCTCTCCTCTGGCTGCGCAGCCTCCTGAAGCCAGACCCAGTCCCAGGGGGCAAAGCCCCAGCCTCCAGGCGGCAGGCCCAGAGCAGAGGGGGTGCGTGCCCTCCTCCCTGCGTGGGGCCATCTGCTGCCCCACCCGCTACCGGGGACCAGGCTGCCCTGGAGGCAGGTGGACAGGTCCTGTGGGAAGCCGGCTGGCACAGATGGGGGCTGCCCCAGCCACAGGCATCTGCGGACTGAGCAGGGCTGCGGTGGGCCGGAGGGTGGGCTCCGGGCCGCCTGGTGACACCTCTGCCTGGGCTCCTCTCCCACTCTTCCTCCACCCAGGGGACCCAGGGGCGGCGGGAATGGGTCCCCTCCCTGGCGAGCCTCGCTCTCCAGGAAGGAGGGAGTGTTTCCGCTGCCGGAGGGGAGGGCAGTGACGGCAGCCAGGCCCCTGCCCTCGTCTACCCGCAGCTCTTCTATGACCCTGATGAGTTTGGGCTGATGAAGATGGCGCTCCTGTACTTCAGCGACTTCTGGAATAAACTGGACATCGGTGCCATCTTGCTCTTCATAGCAGGACTGACCTGCAGGTGAGCCGCCCTGTTGCCTCTGAGCCCGTCGGCGGCTGTAGCCCCAGGGCTCGCGTCCCCTCTGAACGTGTCCGCTATCTGTCCGGGGGACAAAATCTGCCCTGGGACTGTTGGAGGAGCCCGAGGAACGTGCCGGAGCCCCTGATCCTTCAGACGCTGCTGGGGCCCCGGGCCGCTCTGCTGCCCATCAGGGCCACATGCGTCCCTGCCACAGTCCCTTTCTCCAAGAAGCAAGAGGGACCAGCCCACCACGTGGCCCGCCTCCCCTGCCCAGCTGGGCTTCTGGACCTTTCTGGCTAACACCTCCCTGGAGGCTCTACCCCATGAGCTCACACTCTGTTTTTAGTACTTTGGGGTCCAGGGGCCCCCAGAGCCACACGTGGGCAGGTGAACAGGCAGCTGGGGACGGGCTCTGGGCGCAGTGAGCTCAGGGGTCCTTGATTCTGCCTCGGGGCCAGGCTCATACCGGCGCTGCTGTACCCCGGGCGCATCATCCTCTCTCTGGACTTCATCATGTTCTGCCTCCGCCTGATGCACATCTTCACCATCAGCAAGACGCTGGGGCCCAAGATCATCATCGTGAAGCGGATGGTAAGGGGATCATGGGGTCCGGGTGCCAGTTGCAAGTGAGGCGCTCCAGGGCTTGAGCAAAGCACATCCCCGCTTTGCCTTCCGGCTCCCAACCCCGGCATGCCCGTCTCAGGCCTTTGCCTGTTTGTCACCTCTTCCTGGTAGCCTCCCCTGATCTCCACAGCTCATTCCCGATCCCCGTTACAGCTCCTGTCACTCCCTCCATGGGTCACAGTCACAGCCGGCACCCTATTAGGATGTGGGGGGCAGACCAGGGCTGTGGCCCAAGTGTCCCTGCCTAGGGTGACAGCGGCTCCTCCCACCACCACAGGGTGCGCAACCGGGGCTTGGGGGGCGGCGGGAGCGTGTGGGTGCGCGCGGCTGCAGCCAGTGTCCCCCGCCCGTCTCTGCAGATGAAGGACGTCTTCTTCTTCCTCTTCCTGCTGGCGGTGTGGGTGGTGTCTTTCGGGGTGGCCAAGCAGGCCATCCTCATCCACAACGAGAGCCGGGTGGACTGGATCTTCCGTGGGGTCGTCTACCAGTCGTACCTCACCATCTTCGGCCAGATGCCGGCCTACATCGACGGTAGGACGCGGGCCCCCGATGGCTCCAGCTGGGGCGGCTGGAAGGCTCACAGGAGGCTGGGGGGCGAGGGGCGGGGGTGGGGTGGGGTCGCTCCCCGGGTGCCCTGGTGGCAGGGGGCAGGTGTGTGTGATGTTAGTTGTGGCCAGGGGGCGGGGGGAGCCTGAGCTGTCCCTCGAAGCTGTGGGTGGGCCGAGGGTGCGGCCTGGGGCTCTGACACCCCTCCCCCACAGCCCATGCCCCCTGTCCCTCCCCCTCCTCTAGATGGAGAGAGCCCTCTCTGTACACTGAGTTTCACTCTCCGACAGCGTCATCGAGATGTAACGCACACTGTGAAAAGCTCACCTGTGTGAGGTTGTGCTTGAGTGGTTTTGTCAGTACTCACGGGACTGAATTGTAGAACATTGGCATCAGGCCAGAGACACCCACGCCCCTTTGCAGTCACTCCCCGTGCCCTCAACCATCCATGACCTCTAATCAACTTTCCCTCTGTACCATCTGCCTCTGCTGGACATTTCATGTGAATTGGATAATGTAACGTGTCTTTGTGTCTTGCTTTCTCTTAGCATGATGTTTTCTTTTTCTTTTTTCTTTTTTAATTTTTTTTTAATGTTTTATTTATTTCTAGGAGAGAGAGAGAGAGACAGAGTGAGCAGGGGAGGGTCAGAGAGAGAGGGAGTCACAGACTGAAACAGGCTCCAGGCTCCGAGCTGGCAGTCAGCACAGAGCCCGACGCGGGGCTCGAACCCATGAACCACGAGATCATGACCTGAGTGCAAGTCGGACGCTTCACCGACTGAGCCACCCAGGCGCCCCTAGCATGATGCTTTCAAGACTAAGCCGTATCGTAGCCCGTGTCAGCATTTAATCCCGCTTTACTGTTAAACAATCTTCCGTGCACGGACAGGCCCCGTTGGTCATTTGGTGAGCTTCTGAGTTGTAGCTACCTTCTGGCTGTTATAAATAACGTTGCTGGGAACTGTTATAACAGTTAGAACTTTCCAGTCATGCTGAGGTGTGGACGTATGTTTCCACCCGCGTGGATGAAGGTCCGGGAGTGGCGTGGGTACCTGCTGGGTTCTGTGTCCCAACTCTGTCTTTAACTTTTTGAGAAATGGCCACACTGTTTTCTACAGCAGCTGCGCCGTGTCTGACGTCCCCACCACCAACATTGTGGACGAGGTCCCCGCGCTTCGGTTCCCACATTCGCGCTGGCTTGTCATCGTCCGTCTTTTCTTGCTTCTGGCCATCCCCATGGGCATGAGATGCACCTCATTTCTCTGCTGGCAAACGATTCCAAGCACCTCCCCTGTGCTCACTGAGCCGTTCGGTGTCTTCTTTTGAGAAACGCCTGCCTCTATCATTGGCCCATGTTTCGAGTGGGTTATTTTTCTTTCTTCCTGAGCTATACGGACCCCGGTCCCTTCTCATATTTCTGATTTGCAAATATATTCCGCCATTCTGCAAGCCATCTTGTCCCTTTCTAGATGGTGTCTTTGAAGCTGCAGGGTTTTTAATTTTGGTGAAGTCCACCTCAGCGATCGCTCTGGTCACTTGTGCTTCTGCTGTTGTATCTCAGAGCCCGCTGCCTGACCCAAGATCATGACCATTTATGTCTGTGTTGTTATTCTAGAAGTTAGACCTCTGGTTCTTACTTCTGGCCTTTGCGCTATTTAAGTTAATTTTGTAGACAGTGTGAGATAGAGGTCATTCTTATGCAATCCAAATACCCAGTTTGTTGAAATCCCCATTGAATTGTCTTGGCCCCTTGTCAAAAACCAATTGACCATTAATGAAACGGTTTATTGACAGGCTCTCAATTCTGTTTCTTGGCCTGTATGTCTGCTCTTGTGCCGACGCCACACAGCCCGGGGAATGTCACTTCGTAGTAAGTTTTAAGATTAGGATGTGTCAGGCCTTCAACTTTGCTCTTCTTTTTCAAGATTTCTTTGGCTTCAGGGTCCCTTGGGTCCACACGAATTTTTGGATCAGGTTCTTAGTCTCTCCAAAAAGCATCTAGGATTTTGACAGTGAACATGGGATGCCTTCCTGCTTATTTAGATCTTTAATTTCCTTCATCAAAATTTTGTAGTTTTCTGTGTGTAAGTTACACAGCTTTGTTTAAGTGTATTCGGAAGTGTTTTATTCTTTTTCATGCTGTTGTAAAGAGAATTGGTTTAGTCATTTCATTTTTTGATTGTTTGGTGCTAATGTCTAGAAATATGCTGTAAATGGGGCGCCTGGGTGGCTCAAGGTCGCCGAGCCAACTTCGGCTTGGGTCATGATATCATAACGCATGGGTTCAAGGTTTGCGTCGGGCTCTGTGCTGACAGCTCAGAGCCTGGAGCTGCTTCAGATTCTGTCTCCCTCTCCCTCTGCCCCTCCCTGCTTGTGTGCACCACCACCCCAAAAAATAAATAAACATCTAAAAAATTTAGAGAAAGACGCTGTATTTGCATGTCAATCTTGCTGAGGTTCTTTATAGCTGTGCCAGTTTTTAGTGGATTGCCCAGGATTCGCTGTGCAGGAGATCATGTCTTCTGCAAATAGAGTTATTTTTACTTGTTCTTTCCCATCTGATGCCTTTTTACTTCTTGTTCTTGCTTAATTATCCTGCCTAGAACCTCTGGTACAACATTGAATAGAAGTGTCCGGAACAAACATCCCTTTGTGGCGCCTGATCTCAGAGGGGGAAGCTGTCAGTCTCACTATTAAGTACGATGTTTGCTGTGGGTTATTTGTAAGTGTCCTTCCTCAGGGCGATGAAGCTCTCTTCCATCCTTAGTGTCTTGACTGCTTTTGTTATAAAAGTGTTCACGATTCTCTCAAATGCTTTTCCTGCGTCTGTTGAAATGTCCACGTGAGTTTTGTTCTTTATGCTATTAACATGGTGTGTTACATTAACTGAGTTTCAGATGTGAAACGTGCCCGCACTCCCTGTGCAGACTTCACTCACTCACGGTGTGTAATACTCTTATGTGCTGCTGGATTCAGTTTGCCAGTGTTTTGTGGGAGCTTTTGCATCTATGCTCATGAAAGGCATTGGTCTGTAGTTTCGTTTCTTGAAATGTTTTTGTCTGGCTTTGGTGTCAAGGTGACACTGGCGTCCTAGCACAAGTTAGCAGTGTTCCCTCCTCTTACTATTTTGGAAAACTTTGTGAGGGGTTGGTTTTAATTCTTCAAACATTCAGCAGAATTCACAACTGAAGCCACCTGGGCCTGGACTTTTCTTCGTGTGAAGTTTTAAAATTAGTACTTCTGTCTCTTTGCTTGTTACAGATCTGTCCAGATTTCCCGTTTCTTTTCAGTCCCCTGTGGTGCCTCTTTCTAGGATTTTTTGTCCTTTCTATGCCACCTACTTTGTTAGCACACAATTTTGTAGTATTTCCTTACAGTTCTTTTTATTTATGTAGGTTTGGTGGTGATGTTCTCTCTTTCGTTTATAACTTTAGCAATTTGAACCGTTTCCCCCGCTTGATCAGTCTAGGTAAAAGGCTGTAATTTGGTTGGTTTTTTCCAAGAACCAGATTTTGGTTTTATTGATTTTCTTTATTGCTTTTGTATTCTCCATTTCACTTATTTGCATTGTGATCTTTATTCTTTCTTTCTGCTTGCTTCTGCTTGCTCGGGGTTCAGTCTGCTTTTCTTTGAGTTTGCTCAAGTGGAAGGTTATGTTGCTGGGGCGCCTGGGTGGCTGACTCTGTTAAGTGGCCAACTCTTGATTTTGGCTCAGGTCATGATCTCACAGATCATGACTTCAAGCCCTGTGTTGGGCTCCATGCTGATAGGATGGAGCCTGCTTGGAATTCTATCTCCCCCTCTCTCTCCCTGCCCCTCCCCTGCTTGAACTCTCTCTCTGTCTCTCTCAAAAAGTGGTAGGTTATGTTATTGACTTGAGCTCTTCTTTTTAAAAAATATTTTAATGTTTTTACTTATTTTTGAGAGACAGAGAGACAGGAGATAGAGTATAAGCAGGGGAGGGGCAGAGAGAGAGGGAAACACAGAATCCGAAGCAGCTCCAGGCTCTGAACTGTCTGCACAGAGCCCGACGTGGGGCTCAAACCCTCAAACCATGAGATCACGACCTGAGCCGAAGTCAGATGTTTAACCGACTGAGCCCCCTGGCTCACCAAGCAGGACATATGTTTTCTATAACCTTCATTTTTCTAAAATTGTGGAACTGCATTTCGGTTTGTAATCACCTGTCGTGCGTATGGGCATGTTACCTGTGCCACAGCTTTCCTTCCCCTTGTTTCCCTTCTTTTCCTGAGAGTTGTTCATTTTCTCCGCTTGGATTCTGTCCACGGCATTGGGCTCCCCATTGTTGGGGGCTGTGTCTTACTGGTGACAAGACCCCTCCCTTCCTGGTGCGGACCCTGCCCCGGGGCCCAGGACGTGGCCTTGAGGGGATCGCTGGGTGCTGGCCGGGCGTGTGCGCCCGGGGCAGGAGTGCCGGTCTGGGTCCCCGCTTCCCTCGGCCAGTGAGGGGCGCTTGGGGGTAGACGGACGCCTCTTTCTAGGCCTGAGCCGACGTCACCCAGTTGTGTGGGTGTCCAGGCTTTGGGGACGTCCATTGCCCGAGGGACTCTGGTGACCCCATGTGGCCGTCTTTGTTCCCTGTTCACCCCCCACCCCCCCGCCTCCAGGTGTGAACTTCAGCCTGGACCACTGCAGCCCCAACGGCACAGATCCTTACAAGCCCAAGTGCCCCGAGAGCGATGCCGTCCGGCACGAGCCCGCCTTCCCCGAGTGGCTGACGGTCATCCTGCTCTGCCTGTACCTGCTCTTCACCAACATCCTGCTGCTGAACCTCCTCATCGCCATGTTCAAGTGAGGCCCCGGCGGCGCGGTGGCGGGTCCTTCTCGCAGCGTCGGCCACGTCTCACGGAACCCGCGCTCTCTTTGCCCCCCGCCAGCTACACGTTCCAGCAGGTTCAGGAGCACACGGACCAGATCTGGAAGTTCCAGCGCCACGACCTGATAGAGGAGTACCATGGCAGGCCCCCCGCGCCGCCCCCCTTCATCCTCCTCAGCCACCTGCACCTCTTCATCAAGAGGGCCGTCCTGAAGATACCCGCCAGGCGGCGCAAGCAGCTCAGTAAGGCCGCCTGCGCCGTCCCCGGGGCATGGTCGGCGGCGGGGGAGCCTGGCTGCTCCTTCTAGAACCCTGGAGGCTCAGCAGGCGTGCAGACCCTGGGGCGGGTGTGGGGTGGGGTCCTCCCGCGTCCCCCACACGTGGCCTTCAGGCCCCCCGTCTGCCCGCTGCGCCCGCAGAGAGCAAGCTGGAGAAGAACGAGGAGGCTGCCCTTCTGTCCTGGGAGATCTACCTGAAAGAGAGCTACCTGCAGAGCCAGCAGCACCAGCAGAAGCAGAGGCCGGAGCAGAAGATTCAAGACATTGGCAATAAGTACGGGCGGCCCGGGCGGCCCACAGGGCGCGAAACCCCCGCAGTCCCAAGTCGCAGCGGGGACATGGCCCACCTTGAGGGGGCCCGGGCACCGCTCCCTGGGGCGGGAAGCCTGTGTCCCCGAGCTGACCCGTGGCTCCCCGCCTCGGACGGCTGGACCCTGCCGGGTGGGGAGGAGGGTGAAGGCTGCCCCTGCACTTCGAGCAGGGCTGACCCCTGACCTCCTTAGGAGGCAGAGGTGGGGGGACTTAGTCCTGCTGTCTGTGTGTCTCTCCGTGGGTAAGGAGGGGAGGGGACACGGGCCATGTAGGTATGGCAGCTCCTGGCCCTGGTGCCGACCCGTGGGCCATGCCGGGAGAGGGGCGTCCCGCAGCCAGCATGGGCTCCCTGCGGGCAGGTGAGCACCCTCTCCTCAGAGCCGTGTGCCTGCCTTGCCGGGTGTGTCTGGGCTCCTCCGTGGACCGGACGGCAGCCGTCACCTGGTACTGCTTCCAGAAGGTGCGGGGAGCGGGGGTCATGGAGAGCAGGCGCGTGTTCCGGCTGGAGACGCGGGGGTCATGCTGCCCGGCACTGGCCACCTGCCCTCCCCGGTCGGGCGAGGAGTCCGGGGCCCCAGGAGGCGGCATGGTGCACACGGCCCCATGCCCCGTGGCTGAGCCGAGCCCACCACCCCCACATCTGCCTACAAAGTGGGGTGGGAGTTTGTTGGTGATGCGGTGGGGTCTCTGACAAGCTTGTCACGGGGACTGAGTCACGGGGTCCAAAGCCACTCTGTCACCGTCTCTCCAGTAACCACGCATCATATCCGCAGACTGGCGGGGGAACACGGCAGGAAGCGGTTCCGTGGCTTTTGTGGGATTAGGAAACACGTGGCGAGGGGGACATGGACTCCTGGGCCCTCCGTGAAACCCGTTTCTCCCCTCCCCCTAGACAACCGTCCAAAGCGGGTCCCGGGCCCAGCCCAGCCCTCGCTGCTCACTGAAGGGACTGCTGACTTTATTGCTAAGAGTGTTCTCTGCAGGTGGCCCTTGAGGGGAGAAGAAGGAACCCCACCCCCCCTCGGGCACAGCCAGGCCAGAGAGTCCGGGCAGCGCCCGGCCGTGGAATCCTTTGCCTCTGCACTTGGCCCCTGGCAGCCAAAGTTGGGCAAAGCCCCATGTCGCAGCAAAATAAGACAAACCCAAACATCCCCAAACAGCAGCACCGCCCCTCCCCCGAGCCCAGTGGGGCCCAGAAGCGGCTTTGAACTTTGCACCTGGCTGTCTCGCGGCCAAGGTGAGGACTGCTCATCCCTGCGTCTCACCTGGCGGCGCTCCCACAGGCTGGCATCGTGGCCGTGTGAGCCGGGGGCATCCACCTGCGGAAAGGTCTTCCCCTCTGGGGCAGCGGCCAGTGTAGAGAAGCGTGTTCCCGGTACTTTCGGGGAAGCTGCCTGAAGTTCAGGGGTCAGGTAGGGACTCGTACCTGCAGACTCGTGTTGTGACGCCGGCTCAGCAGGCTGAATTTTCAGGATCAGCACCGTGGTGGACCTGCTGGAAATGGAAAGTCTGAAGCGGTCGGGCTCCACGGGGCAGAGACTGGCGTCCCTGGAGGAGCAGGTGGGTTCCAGGCCCGTGCCGCCCTTTCTGGGCCACAGATCTGCCCGGACACCCCCTGTGGTGCGGGGGCTTCTAGAATGAGCACGCTGGGGAAATGGCCAAGAGAAGGGGCTGGGGAATGTTAGGACAATCGTTCCTACCCGGAAGAGGCGCCTCCTTTGTCCTCCAGAACGTTCTGCCCGACGCTTCCCCACGGAGCCCCACCGCTCGGCACCGTGAGGCGGGCTGCTCCGGGGAGCCGCTCTCCTCCCTCCTCTGGCCTCCGCAGAGCCGTCCTCGGATGTGAGCGCAGGCGGGACCCCACGTCAGAAGCCGTGGGAATTGCACACGCCCGCCGCTGCTTTCCCAGGCTGCCCGCGGATGCCGGGGGGCGGGAGGGTCACGGGGCAGCCGGATGCGTTAGAACATCTGTGTGGAGCCCTGGGCTGAGGAGCAGCGTCAGAAGGCGTTGGACGTCCCAGACCAGCTGCAGGTGGTCGGAACGTTGGGCCAGGTTTCTGATGCTTCTGTACTTCACCTTGTTCTTTACAAGGGGGAGCTCAGAGGACATTGCCCGTAGGCAGCAGGCCGCCAGTGACAGCCTCCACCCGCTCGTCCCCCGTCGGTACCCGCTGATGGGCCCCCACCCGTCGGGCCACACCGCGGGGCTCCAAGCCCTGGGCCTGAGACAGGCAGCCCTGGGCAGCCTCACGTCCGAGACTTCTCACCGTGCAGGCCAGCCGGGCTCAGGCTCTGGAGCACCTGTTCTCCCAGCCTTCCATCTGCTCACTCATTTATTCATTCATCTGTTTATCCGTCTATCCATCCTTCCTTCCTTCTAGGTTTCCTTCTCCCTTCTTCCCTTCCTTCTTTTTTCCCTCCCTCCCTCCCATCTGTCCATCCATCCATCTTTTCTTCTTCCTTCCTTCCTTCCTTCTTTCCATTCATCCAGCCACTCATCCATCCATCCATCCATCACTTCGTGTTCCCGGTGCGCACCCCCCCGTGCCACACCCAGCGCTGGCCTGGGAAATGTCAGAGCAAACAGGCAATGTCTCCCCTCCAGCACTTTCCGGTCTGAGGGGCACAGACACCAGAGTCTGTTGTCACGCTGTGGTTTAATAGGTGGGGCAATCAGGGCAGATGCAGGGGCCGGCGGTCAGGGAGGCCGCGGGCCTCCGGGATAAGAAGGCTGGACTGGGAGGGCCTCGGGCCCCGGCCCCTCTGCGGCCCTCTTGCTGGGGCTTCCTTCTGAGAGCCCCCGCCGCCCGCAGCAGCCTCCCAGCAGGCCGCCCCTGGGCCCACGTGCTGTCGCTGGAACCTGTCTCCTCAGCTTTGCTGGGGCAGGTGGGGGCAAGCGGCTCGGCCCCCGTGAAGGCGGGGTGCCCACCGCCAGCCAGCCCCTGCCCCGGGCCCGCTGCGTGCGGGGCTCTGCCCGGGCCTCCCTCTCCCCTGCGGTCCCTCCCCGACGGGTGCAGCTGCTGCTGGACTGAGGTCTGGCCCCATGGGTCACCCGGCTCTCCCGTAGTTGAATATGTTGGGCCTCCAGAAGTTTCTTTTCTCTGGGAGGAGCAAGAGCCACGGGAAGCCTCAGTGGGTAGCCAGGCACCCCTGGTTCAGCGGCCTCCGCTGTGTCCAGTCCCAGTAGCTGCTGCGTCTCGCGGGTGGGCTGCCGGGGACCCGCCGCCGTGCCTCCGGGGAAAGCAGGTGCGCTCCGATGCCGGCGGGCTCGCTGCAGCCTTCCCGTAGCACCCTCGCTGGCTCAGCGGGGGGCTGGCCACGCCGCACGGGGCAGGCGTGGACCAGATCCAGTTTGGGATGTGCCTTGCAGGTGGCCCAGATGTCCAGAGCGCTGCACTGGGTCGTGAAGGCCCTGAGGGACAGCGGCTTCGGCTCAGAGGAGGGCGTCCCCGCCCCAGGTGAGTGGGCGGCCCTGCCAGCCGCTGGGCCCTGCTGGCCTGTGCTCTCTTGAGTCTGGGGTCTGTGGGGAGGAGAGGTGGCCGGCTGGGCCTGGGGGTCGCTGACTCGCTGCTCCTGGGTCCCCAGGGCCCAGGGGAGAAAAGACTGCCCCACGGAAGCGGGGGCCCCGTGCAGCCGAGCCCCTGGCTGGCCTGGTTCCCACTATACAGGAGGGGCCGCTCCAGCGGGCGCCCAAGACCCAGACCAGGTGCAGAAACCTTAGTCTGTGTGGGGTTGTTTTTTTTTTTTTTAATGTTTGTTTATTTTTGAGAGACAGAAAGTGAGCAGGGGAAGGGGCAGAGAGAGAGAGAGAAGCTCAAGTAGGTTCCGCACTGTCAGTGCAGAGCCCAACGTGGGGCTCAGTCCCATGAACCATGAGATCATGACCTGAGCCCAAGTCAGACGCTCGACTGACTGACCTGCCCAGGCGCCCCGCAGAGCCCATGCTTCTAAGTTTGCAGCCAGCCAGGGATGCGCAAGACCGGCCCTCCCGGGGCGGCACCGACCCCAAAGGGGCACATGTGCCCCCTTAACTGGATGGGCCTCCATGAGGGCCGTGAGTCCAGCTGATCACCGAGGGCCCTGGGGCGCCTCACAGGGAGGTGGGTGCTGGCTGGGGGGATGCTGCCCGACCCCAGACCTCGGACCCCCCAGAGCCGCAGTGGGGAGCTGCCCCTCGGGGCTGGCGGCGTTCGGCCTGGTCTCGGGAGGCAGAGGCGGCCCAGTTCTGGGGGGGCCATCGAGGAGGCCCCTGTCGCGGGGCCAGCCTTGCCCACGGCCCCCTGTGGCTGTCCCAGCTCCCCAGAAGGCCTCCGAGGGGCAGGACCTCGAGCTGGACTGCAGGCAGAAGGAGGAGGGCGTGGGCGACCCCCACCACGTGAGCGCCCGGCACCTCCTGTACCCCAGCTCCCACATCACGCGTTTCCCGGTGCCCAACGAGAAGGTGCCCTGGGAGGTGAGTGCGGGTCCCGGCGCCCCCCTGCCGGGCCAGAGGTGCCCGCGCTCCGACACGGCCAGCCTCACAGGGACGTGCTGGGCAGAGGGGGCATCCGAGTCTCGAGGTCCTCACAGCTAGAGGCCGCGGAGCTGGGATTTGACCCGCACGGGGGGCTGACCGCCCCGTTACTGCCGGTCATCGCACTCATCCCAGACCTCAGCGCCCCTGGGACCCGCCGCTGCCCCTTGTGTTAGTGCAGGTGAGGGACAGCGTCAAAGAGGGAGGGGGAGGAAAGGCAACAGCATCTGCGTGCCCTCCCCACCCCCACGGGCTTTCCCTCTGACCTTTCCAGAACGTTCCAGGCTGTGGCCTCCATTCCTTCTCCCCAGTCTCCGCCAGCTGGAGTCCCCCTGGGATCCAGCCTAGACCCCGCCCCATCCTGGGGGCTCCCCTGGACCACGAGTGTCATCGCCAGCCCCCTCGGCTGGGTCCCCGGGTGTGCTGAGCCTCTCAGGGTGCCCCGGCTCAGAGCTGCCGTGTGCACTTTGGGGTCGGTCTCGGGGTCCTTGGCCGTGAGTGCTTTGAGGAGGAGGAGCGGCCATGGTCATCCTGGTTCTGGGGGCCCGAGCCGGGGTTGGGGTGCCAGGCTGAGGGGGCATTGCCGTCTTTGTGCAGACGGAGTTTCTCATCTACGACCCGCCCTTTTACACCGACGACAGGAAGGACAAGGGCTTGGTGGACCCCGTGGGGAAGTGAGTGTGCACGTCCCGGGCCCTGGCGGGAGGGAGGGCGGAGCGGCAACCAGAACGTGCTCAGGTCGGGGCGAGGGTCTGCTTCCTGCCTGGACAGGGTGCCCTGTCATCCCCAAGGGCCGGACACTCTGGGGAGGCGCCGGGCTGGGGGCCCCTGCCAGGGACACGGGGCTCACCGCCCTCCCTTACGGGGACGCGGCCCCTCCGCTTGCTCCCAGCGCCCTGGAGCCTCTGTCCAGGATCAGCTACAACACCGTGGACGGGCCCACAGACCGGAGGAGCTTCCACGGGGTCTACGCGGTTCAGGACGGGCTCCCTCTGTGAGTGCGGCCACCCGCCGTCCCGTGGCGGCCCGGCCTTCGTGGGGTGCCTTCGGGGGCTTGCTTCTGGGGTCAGCCGTCCTGATGGCCAACTAGCCATCTTTCTGATAAAAGTGAACAAAATACAGAAGAGACACCGACGTGAAACGTCGCCTCAGAGCCTCCATGAGCCCCTCTCCGCGCCTCCCCGGACGCCGGTGTGGAGCTGGCGAGGCACACTCACCCGCGGGCCGTGGGCGCTTGGCCCGTGACCCTGAGGGCCCTCGGTGACTTCCGCCGTCCCCACGGACTCTGACAACCAGCAGGCTGGGCCTGAGGGGGGCGCTCGAGGGGCCAGCAGGGCGGTGGCAGTGTTTCCTGCGTCTGTTCTCTGTGGGGACAGGCACTGTGTCCCATTGTACGCTGAGTACATCCCACATAAGGGCGCCGAGTGACGGTGGCCCCACGCCCAGCAGTCACCTCCGTGTGCCCGCCGGGGTTCCCGAGATAAAGGCGCCTGCTCTGCCCAGGGCCGCAGCACCGGGGCTGAGGAGGAGAGGAAGCGCCGTGAGAATTAGGGGAAGGACCACAGACGGGGTCTGAGGTGGCTTGAGAGGGGGTTGGGGGGCCTCTCGGGAATGTCCTGGAACAGGAGAGGGCGTCTGCCTGGAGCCAGAGGCCGGGGGAGGAGGTGGCGGGAGACGGCGGCGTGAGCGTGGGGCCCCTGGCCCGGCTGCGGTGCAGGCGGCCGCGGGCACCGGGCAGACCAGGTGGGGCCGTGGAGGGAGCAGGCTGGCGAGCCGCAGAGGGGCCCGCAGGCCCTGCCCGCGCGCGAGGCCTCGCCATGCAGGCACGTGTCGGGGTGCCGTGGGCTGGTCACGCCCTCTGGGGGCCGGGACGGCCACACTAACACCTGTGCCCGACTTCTCCCAAGGAGACCTCTCCCTTTTCCAACCGGCCCCAAGGTGGCCTGGACCTCCTGCCCTGTCCCCTGGGGGCCCTAAAGGACAAGATCGTCCCCAGAAAGACAGTCTGTGGGGAGGCGGCTGGGGCCAGGCTGGTGGGATGTGCTCTCAGAGCCTCCACACGCCGGCTCCTTCCCTGCATCCCGCCGAGCCCAGCGGCCTGGGATCTGAAAACTCTGGGCCAGGGCGGGCCAGGTGGAGCGGGCATGCCGCCCTGTGCGTGGCCCCTGCCCGCCACCCTTCCCCCCACCGCCCGCAGGTGGCATCTAAGCAGACCGTCCTCCCCAGGAACCCCATGGGCCGCACAGGACTGCGCGGGCGCGGAGCCCTCGGTTGCTTCGGACCCAACCACACGCTGCAGCCTGTGATCACCCGGTGAGTGCGCCACTGACCGGGCCACTGAGTCGCCACGGGCCCCTCCACCCGTGCTGGGAGCTGAGGGGGCAGGTCATACGTGCACGTGGTGGGGCCTGGATGAGGCGCAGGGTGGGGTGTCCCTGTCCCTCAGGAACGCCTGGGCCTGTCCCCACCCCCGACAGGTGCCCCTGCTTCCCCGTGGGTCCCCCTCCTTAGCGTGCCGCCGGGAGGAGGGCAAAGCCATGGCCAGGGCCCAGGACCGCGGACAAATGAAAACACGTAGGGCCCCACCCAGCACTTCCAGAGCAGGGAGGGGGGCAGCTGGGGCCGCGCCATGTGCTGCTTTGAGGCTCTCGATAAAAGATACTTTCCTCAGAGGCCAGCCCACTCCAGCCCCTCCAGTGGTGTTGACGCAGGAAAGACATCCTGACGGTTCTTCCCCTGGAGCAGGTGCTGGGAAAGGACACAGGCTCCCCCCGCCCCTCCTCCTCGCGGCAGGGCTGGGGGCTGCTGACGGCAAAGTCCCTGTGCGCCTTTTACAGGTGGAGGCGGAACCAGGACGGAGCCATCTGCAGGAAGAGCATCAAGAAAATGCTCGAAGTGCTGGTGGTGAAGCACTCCCTCTCGGAACACTGGGCCTTGCCAGGGGTAGGCCGTGCGAGGCTCTGTCCAGGGGGCATCTGTCCGCGCATCCACCCCGCCCGCTGACCCAACCCCAGCCCCCCACGGTCCCCGTCTTGGGCAGTTCTGGACTCTGTCCCTGGTTCTGAAGGACAAATCGGGACTCGGCTTTTTAGAAGGGATTCTCCCTCCTGTGCACCCACTTTGCAGTAGTGAAAATGGCTCAGATGCGCCCTGGGGTGAGCACTGCGTCCCGAGCACCGGGCTCAGCGCTGCGGCTGCGTCAGGGGCTGGGCTGCGTCTCCTTGCAGAGCTCGTGGCCTCGGGGGCGGACGTGGCCCCCCATGCAGGTGTCTCAGGCAGGCACCTGCCTGTGGGTGTGCGGCCCTGAGCTGAGCCCTAAGGACAGGACCGCGGCCAGGGCTGGGGGAGGGGGCGTACGCCCCTCAGCTCGGGGGGCCGGGGTGCACCCCAGGGCCTGGCGGGGATACACATACGGGGCTCCAGAAGCCCTGGGCTGGACCCCCCAGGTTTTACTCCCAGATCAGCCTGCCTGCCCCCACCCCACCCGTGTCGTGGGGGTCCTGGCAGGGGGACCGTGTCCCCAACAGGCCCTGGGCTGCTGCACAGCATCTGGGCTGCAGCCCCGTTCGGGGGCCTCTCCTCTGCGCCTCCTCCCAGGACGTCGCTATTAACCCCGACTCAGCGCCCACCATGGCCCAGTGGCCGCTCTGCTGGGGGCGGCCTGTTGGCGGGCACGCGCAGGGGCTGGTGCCACCGGGCCCCCAGGCTGCAGCAAGGACTGGGGGCAGCCCCCGCCCCCGCAGCCGCCAGCCCCAGCTGAGGGAGCACCGCCCTGAGCGAGGCGTCAGCCTACGGGCCCCCCTCCCCTGGGAGAGTGTCTCGCCCGATTCAGCCTCCCTCTCGGGCACTCTGGCCCAGCCCCAGCTGGCTCTCCTGAGCAGTGCGCCCCTAGCCCCGGCCCTGCTGCCCGCCCCCCTGCAGCGCCCCAGGGGCACGCCCCACCCCTACCCCATCCCCACCCCACCCCCACACCTCCCCAGGGACAAAGCGGGTGTGATGTGGAGTTGGAGACACTTAGATAACAAACGGGGCCTCCCGGAGGGGGCGCGGGAGCCAGGTGGTGCGGGCGCAGGGCCCGTGTCCCTGGGGCAGGTGGCGTGGGAGGTGGCGTCCCACCTGGGGGACCAGAGGTGAGAGACGGCGGGTGGGGAATGCAAACAAGTGGTTAAAACCTGCTCTTCTGCTGTGGCCAGGTGCCAGAGGGCAGGGGCGCTGTGACCTTCTGGGCGCCTTTTGGGCGCTCCCCAAACATTGTGCCTCTGGCCCCACGCACCCCTGCTCTGCACAGGCTGACGTGGGCAGTGCGCTCTGGACAGTGTCACCCCAGCCCCCAGACAGGCAAGCGGCCAGACACTCGTCTGTGTGGCTCCAGGGGCCTGGCCTGCTGCCCACGCAGGGCAGGCGGCCAGTGGAGGTGGGTCTCTGGACAGCCCTCAGACCCGCCCCTGCCTCCCCTCTGCCCAGGGCTCCCGGGACCCAGGAGAGATACTGCCCCGGAAGCTGAAGCAGGTCCTCCGTAGAGAGTTCTGGTCTTCCTTCCAGAACTTGCTGACACAGGGCACAGAGGTAAGGTGGCCTTTCTGCTGTGGTCCCTCTGTGTCCTGCCCCCCACCGTGTGCTGGCGGGGAAGGCTGCAGGGTGAGCGGGAGGGGACACTGGGGACCCTGCTCCCCGCCCGCGGCTCCCCGAGGAAGGAGCTGGGGCCAGCAGGCGTGGCCGTGGCCCTGGTCCTTGGGCACCTGCCTTCCCTCTCTGACCCTGTTCTCTCTAGATGGAGGGGGCAGGCCACCCCTTCTGCCACACACACCTCTGCCCCGAGCACATGGGCGCACGGGCACCGCAGCGTCTGTCTCCTGGGGCAGAGGGGGTGTTGGGAGGCCAGCGCGCGGCTCCCCAAAGCCCGGAGCGGGGGCGGGGTGCAGCGGGGCCGCTATTCTTCACAAGTCTTTTCTTAGTTACGAAAGCAGTACGTGTTCGCTGTAGCACACCCACCTTCACACTCGCCCACAGGGGCCCCGCTCCAGCCTTTCTGTTCACTTCTTTACACGCCTGTGGCCAGTTTTCTCTCTGTGCCCGAACACCCACACGCTCTTAATAAAAACGGGCCCACACGGCACTGGTTTCTCTGTAACTCGCTTTTTCACTTAATTTGCAACACTCCTAGTTACAGACTTGCCTCTTCTCTTCCGTGGCCGCAGAGCGTTTCATGTCACGAGTTCTTAGTTGGGGCCAGGACACAGCACCACCTCTTTGTAGAAAAGAATTAAGTCGTTTATTTGTGGAGGTGGAATCCATGCAATGTAAAACTAACCACTTTAGACTGAACAGGTCAGTGGCATGCAGTGCATTGGCCACATTGTGCCACCACCACCTCCCACCTGTTCCAGAACATTCCATCACCCGTCGTTGCCTTTCCCTCCCCTGTTGCCTGGCACCCACCGATCTGCATTCTGCTCTGCGGCCCGGCCTGTAAGGACACCGGCCGCACGTGGAATCACACAGTGCGCACGCGGCCCTGGTGTCTGGCTTCTTTCACTTGGCGTGATGTCTGTGAGGCCCGCCATCCCTTTTTCATCCTCCCAAGGACGGCCGAGGCGCTGTGGGCGCCGGGCCAGGGGCCAGGAGGGAGCTGAGGGAGGCGCGGGCCCCGCCAGGGGTCGGGCTGCACGGGGCAGGGAGAGAGCCCGGCGGGGGCCCGGGAGCAGTGCAGGGCTGTGCTCAGTGTCCCTGGGCAGCGGCGGACTGGCTCACCCCTGCGCTGCCTCCCAGGTGTACAAAGGGTACGTGGACGACCCAAGGAACACGGACAACGCCTGGATTGAGACCGTGGCCATCAGCATCCACTTCTCAGACCAGAGCGACACGGATCTGAAGAGGCTGAACTCTGTATGGGGCTGGGCCGCAGGCTCCAGGAGGGGGAGGGGCGGGGCGAGGGGGCTCTGAGGGTCACTTGAGGCCCCCGGAGGGGTCTGCCTGGGCCCCCAGGGGCTGGAGCTGGCCAAGACTAGAGAGCGGGGGGCTGCAGAGAGCAGGGGGCTCTGAGGGGCCCTGAGAGAGGCGAGAGGGCTCCATCAGGTGGCTGGACGGGGACCCCAGGAGGGGACTCCCTGGGGACACACGCCCTCATGGGGATGATGTCCCCACACGTAGATCAGTCCCACTGTCCCTAATCCAGAGCGGGACCAAGAAGGCCCAGGGCACACACATGGGGCGGGGTTTATGGAACAGAACACCCGAGCATAAGGCCACCTGTGCTTTTCTCGTCAGGGATGTTCAGAGTTTGGTGGGAATTTGCCTGGAGTAGCTGCTCTCTGTCCCCTTTGATAGAAGAATACAGTGAGGCAGCCCTCGGCGGCCGCAGCGGCCGGAGACCGTGGGCGTGGATGCCCGTGCCCTTCGGAGGGGCCCCCCGGGCTGTGGGGCAGAGGTGGGGCCGGCTCAGGAGGGAGTCAGGACCTACGTTTGCCCTTGCAGCACCTGCATGCCTGTGACCCCGGGACGGCCGTCCGATGGCAGGTCGTGGACAAGCGCATCCCGCTGTACGCCAACCACAAGGCCATCCTCCAGAAGGTGGCTGCTCTGTACGGGGCGTTCTACTGACTGTGGGCTCTGGCGGGCCTGCTGCCGGGGCGGGTGAGGCCGCTCCCCCCACGGCCCCCCCTCAGGGCTCAGGCTGCCCGGGACTCAGGCCGAGGCCGGCCACCCAAGGCACGTACCGCCCTGGACCTCGGACGGGCAAGGGGCTGCCGCCGGGGCACCTCGTGGTGCAGTTTGGGAATCTGCCTCTTCTCAAGGCCACCTCGAGTCGCTAACCAGATGAGCCTGTGAATCGGGTGGCGTCGGGGCGCCCTGGGAGGAGAGCCGAGGCCGGGCACGGCCCTTCCTCACGTTGACATGGCTCCTGGGATCCCGCCAGCCACGGCTGACCCCAGCGGCCGTGGCCCTCAGCCAGAGCGATTCCCTCCGGGTCACGTCGTGAGCAGCCCGTCCATCCCCCAGACGTGCACTGGCCCGAGGCCTGCATTTGCTGGGCAGGCAGGAATGTGGCCTTGTCCCCGAGCCCACACCCCGGCGATGGCGCCCACCGTGACCTCACTGGGGCCCTCACCTGCCCTGGGGTGGGGCCCCGTGGGAGCCTCAATTCACTGCCCTGGTCTCTCAGGGAGGAGCCCCTTTGTGAGGCAAGAGCCAAGCAAGCACACGCCTTCTCTGGAGGTCAGAGGTGTCTGCCTCTGTGCTGTCCTGGGGATCCACACACGGCACCCCCCGTGAGCCCGGGGAGGGGCAGGTGGAGGGCACAGGGGGCGGCGGGCCGCTCTGCTCAGTGTCCGTGACTCGCAAGCCATCAGCATAAACCGCCGACAGTCATCAGGCCGGGATATTATAGCCCCACCAGCCTGGCCAGCCTCTTACTTCCTGCAGAGAAAGCTACAGACACGGGCGGGGGCAGGGGGCTGTGTCTGGGCCCCTGACCCTCTTCCAGCCCACGGCCCTGCTGCCTGTGGCCCAAGGGCGTCTCCGGTGGCTGTCTCACAGATTCCTCCCCGTCACACCCCGCAGGCTCCTCAGGCCCAGACTTCATTTCCCCTCTGATGAACCCCCCCACCCCGCTCCCTATTCTTCGTTGTCCCGGATCCGGCCTCCAGCATCGGCCCCCAGTGCAGGCTGGGACCCCGCAAGCCCACGCCCTCTCTGTGGCTACCCCTCCCCCACCCAGGTGTTAGGGGGACTCGGTTTTTGTCTAGACTCCCAACTAGCATTTAACTGGCAGCACCAAATAAAACATTTTAGAGCGTAAAGACTCAAAACATGTTACTCACGCATCCTTCCTGAAAGAATCTTTTTTTAATTTCAATTTTTATTATTTACTTATTTATTAATATGATTTGTCAGGTTGGCTAACCTACAGCGGGCGCAGCGTGCTCTTGGTTTTGGGGGTAGATTCCCGTGATTCATCGCTCCCATACAGCACCCAGTGCTCATCCTGACAAGTGCCCTCCTCAGTGCCCACCCCCCATTTTCCCCTCTCCGTGTCCCTCCATCAACCCTCAGTTTGTTGTCTGTATTTAAGAGTCTCTTATGGTTTGCCTCCCTCTCTGTTTGCAATTATATTTACCCCTTCCCTTCTCTTCCCTCATGGTCTTCCGTTAAGTTTCTCAATTCCACGTATGAGTGAAAACATACGGTATCTATCTTCCTCCGCCTGCCTGACTTCACTTAGCATAACACCCTCCAGGTCCATCCACGTTGTTGCAAATGGCAGGATTTCCTTCTCTCTCATTGCCAAGTAGTATTCCAGTGTATATATAAACCACATCTTTATCCATTCATTCATCGATGGACATTTGGGCTCTTTCCATAATCTGGCTACTGTTGAAAGTGCTGCTGTAAACATTGGGGTTCAGGTGCCCCTATGAAAGAGCACCCCTGGATCCTCTGGATATATTTGCAGCAATGCTATTGCTGGGTCGTGGGGTGACTCTATTTTTAAGTTTCTGAGGAACCTCCACACTGTTTTCAGAGCGGCTGCCCCAGTTTGCATTCGCACCAACAGGTCAAGAGGGTCCTCTTTGAAAGAACTTCTCTAGGACGGATTCAGCAAGGTCAGCCACTGGCTCGGCCGGGCGGCCGCACTGAAGGTCCCAGACGGGGCACTTGAAGAGCAGACATTTGTCTCCAGTCCTGGAGGCTGGACGTCCGGGACCCGGGTGCCGCACGTGTCTGTGGCGAGAGCTCCCTTCCTGCCTTGGGCACGCTGTCCCTCACCATGGGCTGTGTGCTTGTCCTCGGCATGTGCACGGAGAGGGAGCCGGCGCTCCGGGGTCCAGGACACAAATGCTGTCACATCTGCGCTCCACTCTTGATGCCTCATTTAGCCTTAATTACTGTGTTAGAGGCCCCACCTCCAAATACAGCCTCAGGCTGTACTTGTACAGTTTGGGCTCCAGCATATGAACTTGGGGGTGGGGTGGACACAAACATTTACACACACACACACACACACACACACACACACACACACCTGTGTGCGCAGGTGCACAGTCCAAGCTCCGCATAAGCAAAGACGCCATTAAGATGCATGGCTGAGTCTTCCACCTGTCAAGGGATGCTGTAAGAAGACAATGTAATAACCGCTTAGGATAAAACCCCCCGATGGTGTCCCTGGGAGCTGGGGGCGGAGGGCGATCCACACGCATGGTGTCCTCTTGCTCAGGACGAGCTCACGTTCCCACGCGCAGGTAGCGAGCTGAACCGTTGCAGGGCGAGCGGCCGCTGGCGGGACAGACACAGACGAACCAGTGTAAACCCACAGCAGAGTCAAGTGGAATGAGAAAATCAGGGAAAAAACAATGACCAACAGAGGGCGGTCGGTGTGAAATAGAACGGAAGAAAATACTCAAAATGCATCAGCTACTATGACACGTGTAAATCAGGGTTTTCATGTTGGGATAAAAAAATAACGTGACTGGCTCTGTTTCGTGGCGCCTTGGAGGCAGGCTGCTTCAGGACCAGCTACTGGCTGCCAGACACTCATGGAAGTGGACGGCGATGGAAACTTCATGCCTGTTTTGAAAAGCGAATGGCCGCAGACATTGCTGCTGATGGACTAGGCGAAGAGTGGAAGGTGACGTGGCCGACATGGCCGGAATCAGTGGCAGTGAAGAGAAACAAGGCTTCCCTGTGAAGCAGGAGTCTTGACCCACGGCCGTGTCTGACCACGGGGCATCCCTGCTACCGACCGAGGAGGGCCGGGGAAAGGAAGCGCAAATCTGTTCGGGGTGTATCGCGGATGCCCATCTCCGCGTTCTCCACTTGGGCATGCCGGAAAACGGGAGAAGGACATTCCTGGGTTCACTGACCCATGGAGTCTGAACCAGACGAATCATCCACAAGCTTTTCAGCCTCTCGAAGGAAGAGGATGTCCGCCAGCATGTTGGGAGAAAGCCCCTAAACAGAGAAGGCGAGAAGCCTGGAGCCAAAGCGCCCAGGAGTCGGCACCTGGTTCCTCCGACGCAGATGTCGGCGCACTGCCTGGAAGGAGCGGGCGCCCTGGGAAAACTAAGCGAGGGGCTGCAGAGCACGGCGGCGGCAGCCTGGGGCCGGCAGGGTGTACGAAGCCAGATCGCCAAGAGATGGAGGCTGAAGAGGAAGCAATAAATGAGACGATGCCTTTACAGACCACCTGTACTGATTTTTCTCATTCACAGTAAAACAGATAAATGGGGAGCAAGTCAGGTCCGAGAAAAGGGAGCACTGTCAATCCGATCGTGGATAAAGTGTGCAAGAGACAGCTTCAAGTTGAGAGGCTGAGGCCACCCTGTGACGGCGTAGAGGTGGCCAGGGCAGGGCTTCTTTCGTGACGGGGGGGTGGGGTGGGGGGCGGATAGCTCGGGAAAGGGTTCTGAGCAGACTGTGTCTATTGCTTTCTCAGTGAGGCATGGAACAGCTTGGAAATAAGGGACAAGGACTATTTAAAAAAAGCAATAACCCGACTCCTTTCTCTCGTTTTCTATGTGGTTTTCTGTATCACCTGAGCAGAGAGATGCAGAAATGCTGATGGCGTGGAGTTGTCTAGGCAAATGCTCTAGAACAGAATGGTGAGGGAGACAGTGTGAAGCTGGCCCGTGAGCCCCTGCCTGGCCTTCGCCAAGGAACACGCACGGGTCCTGGGTTAGATAAAGGCATTGGTCGACTGAGAAGGTACCACTTTCAGGAGCTGTTATCCACCCAACACCCTAGCTTTTCAAATACGTAAAGCAACTTGGTAGAAATTCAAGGAGAAATTGGCAAATTCACAGTAATATTTGAGATGCTTCCTCAGAAATCAAGGAACCAAAAGGAAAATAGGGCAGAATCTGAATAACACAATGGTTGAAGTCACTATGTGTGTGTCTTTGTGTGTGGGGTGTGTGTGTGTGTGCACATATAGACCTTCATACATGTTATGTGTGTATTTATATACACATAATGTATATATTAAGTATGTATATCATGTATATTTAATATATACATTTGTTTACACATAAATTATATAAATGATATGCAATGTATTTATATACATAATATGAAATATATATTTATATTTGTATAACTTATGTATAACATGGGGCGCCCAGGGGGCTCAGTCGGTGAAGTGTCTGACTTCAGCTCAGGTCATGATCTCACGGTTCGTGGGTTCAAGCCTCGCGTTGGGCTCTGTGCTGACAGCTCAGAGCCTGGAGCCTGTTTCAGATTCTGTGTCTCCTTCTCTCACTGCCCCTCCCCCGCTCATGCTCTGCATACAGACATAGCACATGCATAAACACACACTGCTCACATATGTGTGTGCATATGATTCCGTAAACCCCCCCGCCCCACAGCAGCAGCAAGAGGCCCAGAGGAGACTGACGGTTCTCAGACACACACAGGACAGTCACAAAAACCAGGTGTGCGCCACACGCACCACACAGCAGATCTCAGCAAGTTCACCAGGCGGCTCCGGGACGGGGCCACATGCACCATACACTTTGAACAGTCATGTTAGAACGAGAACATACAGGGGCACCTGGGGGCTCAGTCAGTTGAGCGTCCGACTTGGGCTCAGGTCATGATCTCACGTGCGTGGGTTTGAGCCCCACGTTGGAGCTGCTTCCGATTCAGTGTCTCCCTCTCTCTCTGACCCTCCCCTGCTCATGCTCTCTCTCTCTCTCTCTCTCTCAGAAATAAATAAAACATAAAAAAAAAATTTTAAAAAGAACGAGAACATAGAGCCACAGGGACAGAAACTACGTGCAGGTCGGTGAGTGACGGGTCCCCTGACCAGATCGGAGGCCGAGGAAGTGGCATCCAGGGCAGGGCGCTGCCGATGATGCATCCCTCTGGCCTCCGTTCTCCCTGGGGGCTCCTGTCCCCACTCTGGAGCCACCCGTTTCCCAGGTAGGAGCCCTGGGGGGGACGGCCGGGCCTCCCTCAAGAGCAGGCGCCGTCCCTGTGACTCTGCCCAGTGCTCAGTCCCTGCCCGCCCCCAAATGCTCGGGGAGGGGCCGGTGAGGGCCGGGAGCTGGGGGTTGGCCAGGGACCACCGAGGGGCCACCGCGCCCTGCAAAGGCATCCCTTCCACACCCTCCTCCCGCCTGTGACCGCCACCGTCACTCATGAGCACACCACCGCGAGCCAGCGAGGGTTCGTGGTACCGACCTGCCGGATGTGGCTGGAGGGTCTCTTGGGGGGAAGGGCTCTCGCCTTAGCTGCACTTAGAAGACTTAGAGTGAATAATCTTGGGCTATAACTTAAGACACTCGAGAAATGACTACAACATAAATGCAGGGGCCAAAGAAGTCACGGTTTACGGAGGAAGAAAAAAACAAAGCATCGGTGTGATGACGACATTAAAAAATGGGCTCTTGGAAAAGACAGTCCAGACAAAGCGGACAAAACGCGGCAATCCATCCACCGGCCGGGCGCTCGGAGAGGGGTCGGCTCCCCGCCAGCGGCCCGCGTCCTCTCCCTGCGCGCCGCCACTGCCCCTGCTGTGAGCCGGCTGGGGCTGCGTCTGGGAGGCCCCTGGCTGGGCCGCGGCGGGAGCTGGGGCGGCGAGGCCTGAGCCCGCACCAGGAAGGGCCACAGACAGCGGAGCCGCGCTCTGGCCTCGCTGAGATGTTTTGTTCATCGGCCTGGTTTCATCCCGGCCCCCCCGGCTGCCGCAGGCTCAGCTCCTCCATGCTGGTCCCCAGAGAGATGCTCTCAGACTCGCCCAGCAAAACCACCTTCCTGATGGGGAAGCAATTAGCCAGCTGGGCCAGCTGCCTTGCACCCCCGGGGCCAGGGAGCCTGGCTTCTGGGTGGATAAATGGGTGAGCTAATCAGCCCTGAGCCCAATTACAGTCGGAAGGGCAGCCACAGCCGGCGGACCACGTGGCCAGGAGAGCATTAGAAGGTTTCTGGTTCTTTTGAGAGCACAGGCTGGTGGTCCGGAGGGGACGGAGACCCAGATTCTCTCAGGGCTCTGTGGCCTGAGCCTGGCCGGTGGCCAGGGCCTCCTGTAAGGCCGGCCTGTGACTGGGAAGATTGCTCACCACACAGCCGTCCACGGGCGCCCTGAATATATCCGTCCATCGATGCAGAACCACAGACACCTGTGACCATCCGCGAACAGCAAACAGGGGCAGACGTCACTATTTTGTGTTATTGGGACAGAAAATGCTTAGTCACCTGGGCAAACCTTAACTGTGAGGAGCCCGATGCATTTTTACTTATGTTAACAACCAGCACTGAGCTCACGATCCGGATCTCGCGGCCGCGGGAGCCCCTCCGGCCCCATCCCCACTGGAGCATTCCCTAAGCAGAACCACCCAGCATGAGCTCATGGCGTCTTGACTCTCTCACTCGCTTGGTGTCTGTGGGTCCCCTGCACGGGCACTGTAGTTTTTGGTAGTAACCCCATTTAATTTGTTTAATTTAAACATTAAAATATTCCTTAATTTCGGGCTCTCTTCTGGCATCTGTTTGATTTGCCATACGCTAACATGCCGGCAGCCTCAAGCCTCGCATTATTTTAATCTCTTTAAAAGAGAGCTGGCTGTTCAAAGCAGAAATAATCCTGTGTGGTGGGGTTCCTACACACGAGCACGTGCATGCTGTGACAGCAACACAGCACCCACTGCACGTGGCCTGGCCAGACGTGGCCTGAGGGACCACTGTGGTAAGCAGAGACAGCTGGACGAGACACCCTGGCAGCCACTGTGATAACACAGCAAAGAGTTAAAGCTGGGTTCAACTCAGGACAAAAGACACCGTCATAAGAACACTCACTCCAAACGGGCAGGGGGAGAGGAAAAGGGAGCAGAGCAGAGGAAGACGGGCTGGAGCCGGAGTGCTGAGTGTGGGTTCCCACAGCCAGGACACCGCTGCCAGAAAACGCTGTGGCCTGATTCTGTTCTGCCCACCCCCATGTCCCTGTCTGACCCAGGACCCACATGGCAGTCAGCTCTCCTCTCTCGTGGTCTGCTCCAGTCTGTGACAGCGACCCAGTCTTTTCTTCCTGTCTTTTATGAAGTTCACGGATCGGTCATCTTGTAATGTGTGTTTCAGTTCTGGTGTGTCTGCAGTGTTCTCGCCAGTGCAGTGAGATTATGCATTTTGGGCCAGAACATCACAGACGTGATTGCTACGTGTTTCTCAGTCCATCACATCAAGGGCTAAGTGACGCCGGTTTGTCTTATTACTGATGATATTAACCTTGGTCACATAGGTAGGGTGGCTTTTGCCAGGCTTCTTTGCTGTAAAATTATTATTTTTCCCTCTGTAGCTAAGAAATGCAGTGAGGAAGATACTTTGGTACTTCTGAAACCGCGAAGGAAGCAGAGTGTCAAGACTCAAGTGGGGTGAAGAAAGAAGACCCCCGTGCTAACCTAATTGCAAGGAGGCCACAGTGACTGTTAGTGTCAGACAAAACGAAGGTCAATTCAAACAATCATTATTTCACAATGATAAAGGGTCAGTCAATAAAGAAGACAGAGTAATTTGAATATAGGACTTCAAAATGCACAAAGCAAAAACTGGTAGAAATGAAGGAAAGCAGACATTAAATCTACAGTCACAGAGATATCAATACCCATCTCTCAGTAATTAATAGAGCAAATAGAAAATTGTCAGTAATGTAAAATTGTAGACCCCCACTATCAGCAGACTTGACCTCATCAACACTTCTAAAACATTCCACTGAGCAACCATAGAGCACATTAAATACACATATAACAATTATTAACACAGCCCACTTTTTGGGCCATAGATGAACCTTAACAAATTTAAAAGGACCCTAAGCATACAGAGTGTGCTCTGTGATGATGGATTTAAATCAATAATTAAAAACAGAAAGATCTCTGGAAAATCCCCAAATACCTGGAAACAAAATAAAACATTTCCAAATCCATGAGTCAAAAAAGGAATCAAAAGGTAAATTAGAAAGTGTTTCAAACTTAGTGAATTTCATTACAAAATCCTGAGATGTAGCTAAAGCAGGACTTGGAGGGAAATTCATAGCACTAAAATGCCTGTACTAGAGAAGAAGAAAAGTCTCAGACCAGTGAGCTCAACTTTCAGTGTAAGAAAACAAAAAACGAAGAGAACCAAAAACCAGAAAATGAAGAGTTTGCTTAAACTCGATGTAAGCAAAAGATCAGAATGGCTGTCAACTGGGAAAGAAAAAAAAATAAAGAAATCAATGAAACTAAAAACGGGTTCTTTTAAAATATCAATAAAACTGATAAACTTCTATCCTGACCGATTCGTAAAAGAAAAGAGACTCGATACAAACAGGAATGAATTGACATCACTTCATACTGCATATGAAAAGATAACGAGGGGACATTATGAGTAACTTTATGCTGATCAATTAATTTAGATGAAACAGACAATTTCTTGAGAGAGATGAACTCCCAACATTCAGTCAAGGAAAAAAATAACCTCAGCAGCTCTAAGTCTATTAAGTAATTCAACAGCATACAAAAATGGTGACACATCATAGCCAAGTGGGATTTATCCCAAGGGTTATCCCAAAGTTAACTTAACACTTGAAAACCTGTTAATATAATCTTCCGTATAAACATACTAATTTTAAAAAAGGTTCTCAATGGATGAAGAAAAGACATTTATTTGACAACATCCAAAATGCTTCCTGATAAAAACACTCAGCAAACCAGAAATGGGAGGTATCAACCTTTAAAACAGCCAGTTATTTTACTGGCAAAATGAGTGTATTCAGGGAGAGCAGAAGAACAGCAATTTGGAATGTGGCAAACTACACTGAGCCATTGGCAGGTCCGAAGAGACAGAGGGAAGGTCAGTTTTCATCAGGTTGCAGGAGAAGTTGGGGAGGGTTGTTTTGAACAGGAGTTTATCAGAGAAGGACAAGAGTTGGAGGTTGTGGAGTCTCCTGATCAGCAGGAAGCAGTGGTTAGTGTGTTGCTGCTGGAGCAGGGAGGGATCTTCCTTCCTTTTCTTAAAAGGAGGAGATTAAATTCATATGGGAAAAATGTCCTCCCTCACGAGGTAATTCTTATCTTCCTTCTTCCTGCTGGTGATGCAGCTGCAGGAGTGAAACATGTGTGGCAGTATCCCTTCGGCACTTCTGACTCCATTTTCAAGAGGTTTCCTTTATTTTCACAAAGGAAACTTCCTCTTACTGATATGAACAGCTTCAAAAGATCTGCCACCGCCATTATTACTAAAGGACTGAATGCTTTCCCCTTAAGATCAGGACAGACAAGGATATCTGCTCTCAATCCTCCTATTCAGTTTTGAAGTAGAGGCTCTAGCCAAAGCAATCAGGCATAGATTGAAGTAAAAGGCATGCAGACAGGAAAGAAAGAATACTCGTTTTATTTACAGATAACATGATTGTATACGTAGAAAATCCTAAGGTATCTATGAAAAAGTTACTAGAACTAATAAGTGATTTTAGCAAAGTTAAGTTCAGTATACAAAAATCATCTTTATTTCTATATACTATCATTTAACAAACAGAAATTGGAATGAATACCATTTACAATAACATAAAATTATCAGAAATAAGTCTGACAAGAGATGTCCAAGACATGTAAACAAAAACTACAAAACATGGCTGAAAGAAACAAAAGCAGTTCTAAATAAATGAGAAGATATACCATGTTCATGGACTGAGAGACTCAATATTGTCAAGATATTAATTCTTTCAAACTAATCTATGGATTCAGTGGAATCCCAAATAAAACCCAACAGGATTTTTTGGTGGAAGTTGGCAAGCTGGTTCTAAAATTCGTGAGAAAGTGCAAAAGATCTAGAGGACCAAAAGAATATGAAAGAACAAAGCTGGGAGACTTACACTACCTGATTCAAGATTTATTATAAGGGGACACCTGGGTGGCTCAGTCCGTTAAGCATCCAACTTCAGGTCAGGTCATGATCTCACAGGTCATGGGCTTGAGCCCGTGTTGGACTCTGTGCTGACAGCTCAGAGCCTGGAGCTGCTTCAGATTCTGTGTCTCCCTCTCTCTCTGCTCCTCCCCTGCTCACACACTCTCTCTTTCTCAGAAATAAATAAACATTAAAAAAAAAAAGAACAATTATAAAGTCAGCTTGGACAACTGGCATAAAAATAGGCAGCCGGACCAATGGAAGGCAGGGAGTCCAGAAACAGACTCACACATCTAGGACCACTGATATTAATGGAGGTTCACAGGCCCTCAGCGGGGAAGGGGCCGTTACTTCACAAACAACCCTGGAAACTGGATACCCACATGCAAAAAACCAAACCTGAATGCTCTCTCACACCACGGACCCAAGCCAACTCAAGAGGGATGGGAGACGGGAGTGGGCACACCCAGTGTGGCACCTTCCTAGCTCGCACTCCACACGAGAAGGGGCAACCAGCGATTGCTGCATCGACGTGAGTAAATGCAACGTGCTGAGGGAAACGCGCTGGACTCCGCGAAGGAAAGTTCCAGCAAGCTCGAGCTCCGGACAGGCCCCAGCACACGGTCCTTGCCCGGGGAGGGCTGAGGGAAAGGGGAAACTGGGCTATTCACCGCCTCATTCGTGGTGACGGCTTCACGGTGCACACAGGTGTCAAACACAGCAAGTGCAAATACGCGTGTCATTACCCCACAGCAAAGCGGCTTTTGAAACGCTGAAGATGGCTCCGATCCCGCGTAAACGCTAGACCCCACCTCCACACTCCCGGCCCAGGACCCGGGAGGATCGGGGGGGGCAGGACCCAGCGGGGCGCAGGCCCCACCTCACTAACCGGACTCGCGGTCCGCGGGCGGCCGGCCTTCGCGAAAAGCACCGCTGCGTCTCCACGGCTCCGACGCCCCGCGCCCCCAGCCTCAGAGCCGGCCGCGGGCCAGCGACTGGGGTGCGGCCCTAAGGCCCGCCTCTGGCCCCGCCCACAGCGCCTGAGACCCCACCCCACCTTCCATCCCACAGACGCCCAGATTCCTCCCAGGCCCCGCCCCTGCCCCGCCCCTCCCCCCGCCCTCGTCCCTCAAGCCCCGCTTCGTCCGGGCGTCGCCCCTCTACGGACTCCGCCCAGGCCCGGCTCCGCCCCTCCGCCGCCCCAATCCCCGCCCCGCCCCAGAGTCAGCCTTCATGTCCGCCCCGCCCCCAGCAGCTTCAGACCCCGCCCCAGGCCCCACCCTGTGATGCATCACAGCCCCTGACGCAAACCCCGCCCCACCCAAGGCCCCACCCAAGGCCCGCCCCATCGTGCCTCCCAGCCCCGCCTCTAGCCCCGCCCCCGTCGTCCCGAGGCCCGCCCCATCCCTCCCCGCGCTTCGTCCAAGCCCCGCCCCACCCCTCGGCTCCGCGCCTTCTTGCCCTGCAGCTCCTCCCCCGCCGCGGGCCTCGCCACAGGCCCCACCCCCTTCTCGCCCCTGCAGCCCCGCCCCCAGGCCCTGCCCCGCGTCCCCAGGCCACGCCCCCGCCCCAGGCCCCGCCTCGCGGAGCCGCAGGCAGAGCGGCGCGCGTCCCGAGCGGCCTCAGAGGTGGGCGCAGGCCCGGGGTCGCCTCTGCGCCCGGGTGTGGCTCCGGGTCGGGCTCGCGCGGCCGGGAGCGTCGCGCAGAACAGCGTCCGGACGCGGCGGCGCAGGTAAAGCCCCCGCCCCGGGAGTCGCGGGGGTCGCGGGGTCGCGGGTCCGAGCGCCGCCCACCAGGCCCCGCGCGCGGCGCCGCCACTCTGCGCCCCGGCGCGGCCGCGCGCCCAGGGCTTGGCTCCTCGGTCTCGGTCTCCGTCTTTCCCCCACACAACGGGGCTAAAGAGGGCCGCCCCCGGTGCCGCGTGCTCCGTCCTGCCGTCCTGTCGGGGCTCACAAAGAACCCGTGTCTCTACCGCACCCCCCGGGGGCTGTCGGGGTGCGCGCCGCCGGCGGTGGCCCAGCGGGCAGCCCCGCTCTCCGGCTTCTTAAGAAAGCCCCGCAGCCGGGTGCTCCGCCCGGGCCCCTAGGTGTGCAGTGGGTGTGTCCAGGGCTCCTGGGCCCAGCCGCGGTCAGCGACGCCTGTCCCGCCCTTGTTGGGAATCCGCGGGCATGAGTTACAGAGACCCGCAGTGGCCGGATGCTCCCCTGTGCCCGTGGCACCCCCGGAGTCAGGGTGCTCCCGGGGCTCCCTGCGGGAGCACGGCCACTGATGCTGGTGGGCGCTCTCTTTTAGACCTGGGAGAACCCGCTTTGTCTGGCACGTGAGGAGGGAGAGTTCGTGTGCGTCCGGCCGTCGCCTGCGCCGCGTCGGCCGGGCGAGTGGGGAGAGCGGGACCCGCGGCGCTGAGGGAGAGGACCCGCCGCTCGCCCCCAGGTGCGCTCAGCATGGGCCCCGTGGGCAAGCAGAGCCCGCCGTCCCCGCCCGGCCCCGCGGGCGGGTCTTGCCTCCTCCTGCTCTTCTGCCTGCGCCTGGGCGCGTCCTGCCCGCAGAGCTGCCAGTGCCCGCAGCACGCGGGGGGCCTGGCCGTGCACTGCAGCGCCAGGGGCCTGCGGCAGGTCCCCGGGGACGTCCCCGCCGACGCCGTGCTCCTGAAGCTTGACGCCAACAAGATCGCCCACGTCCCCAACGGGGCCTTCCAGCACCTGCACCAGCTGCGGGAGCTGGACTTGTCCCAGAACAGCATTGAGACCATCGGCCCCGCTGCCTTCTCGGGCCTGGCCGGGGCCCTGCGGCTGCTCGACCTGTCTCACAACCGCCTGCGCCGGATCCCCAGGGACGCCCTGGGCGCGCTCAGCGCCAGCATCCGCCTGTCCCACAACCCCCTGCACTGCGAGTGCGCGCTGCAGGAGGCGCTGTGGGAGCTGAAGCTGGACCCCGAGTCTGCGGCCGAGATCGCCTGCCACACGGCCGTGCGGGAGGAGTTCGTGGGCAAGCCGCTGATCCAGGCGCTCGACTCCGGCGTCAGCTTCTGCAGCGCGCACCGCAGGACCACCGACGTGGCCATGCTGGTCACCATGTTCGGCTGGTTCGCCATGGTGATCGCCTACGTCGTGTACTACGTGCGCCAGAACCAGGAGGAGGCCCGGAAGCACCTGGAGTACCTGAAGTCCCTGCCCAGCGCCCCCGCCTCCAGGGGCCCCGCCGGCCCCGCGCCCTAGTGCCCGCTGCCCCCGTGCCCCCGGCACTTCTGTAGCAGACGGTGACTGGCTCCTGCCTGCAAGACCCCCGAGCGGCGGGTCCCCACAGCCCTCTGTGCGGCACCCCGCCCTTCCAGAACCCTCTGTCCTCTTGTGTTTTAGTCACCGTGCCACCTTTCCAGTGCAGCGTGTTACCGTCGGGCCCACTTGACGGCCGGCAAAGCGAAGCGTGCAGAAAGGGCATCGGCCACCACGACGCAGCTGGGAAACAGCCCGGTGGGGACGTAAACCCGGCCAGCTGCCGTGATGCTCCGTGTCCCTGTACGCGGCTGGCCGCTTCCCCGTGGTGTCTGCAGGGTGTGAATAGCGGTCTGAGAAGGAAGGGCTGGCGCCCAGGAGTGTGAGGTCAGCCGGCAGAGGTGGGGTGCAGGCTGGCCTGCTGAAGGCACAGACGGCCCTACACTGCAGAGCTGGTTCGCCTCCCCAACCCCCACCCCCCCGTAGTACTTCCTGAGCACATCTGACCGCAGAACTCTTTCCAGAGCCAAGTGGTAGAGACCAGGTTTTTCCTGAGAGGTAAGTGCCAAAGCGTAGTTCAAACCAACCTTTGAACAGCTTTGTTTATCCTCAGAATGTTTGTCAAGGGTAACATTTGTACCAAAATTTCAGTCCAGGGAGAGGGGAAAACAACCTCAACACCAAAACCCAAGAAAACCATGGACAGAAACCCGAAAAAGGCCCAGAGCAGATCGTCATGGTGGGCGATGCTGGCAGCCTGACCGTGCGCCCTGCCCGGGGGGCCGCCGCGGTCCGTGCCTGCCTGGGGGAAGGCCCGTCGTCCGGGTCGGCACCGTGCCCGCCTCTCCTAGTCTCCCATGCCTGAAACAGCTCCTCGCCAGGCACAGGGCCACTGAGGTTTGCTGTTTGAAGGCCAGTCAACGGGACGCTTCCTTTCTCCGGCAGCAGGAACTCTCTCCCTCTCTCTGTCTCCGCCCCTCTCCCCACCTTTGCCGCCAGGAATCTCGGAGCTAATTCCTGTATTACTGTACGCTCAGGGCAGACATTACCGCCGCCTGTGTAACTGATCCATCTTTCTAGTTTTATTTTATGATGTCTTTTGTATGCGTATTCATTTCTAAATGGCTTCAGATATTGGGGGGGAGACAAATAGGGATAAATTGCTCACCAACTTCAGGTATGAAGGATACAAGTCTCATGAAGCAGATGCTTAGAAAGGATTAAAATAGAGGGCGGTCTGTACTGGGCAAGCGTCCCGTGAGCCGCCGGGGGACACGAACATGGGATCCTATCTATGCATTGATTCAGAGACTCAGATTCCCCAGCTGAGACCCAAAAGGCTCATCCAAGCAAGGTGGTTATTTCAGTGATGGTGCGTTAAAAAGAAACAGCTGTCAGCTTCCAAATACCCTCCCTCACCCCAACCCCCAGCTCTGCCCCCTGTCCAGACTGGGTGTGCAGGGCTGGGGGAGCAGGGCCCAGGGCCGCCTCCCACGGCCTGACGCAGGTAAGTGCTGCTGCTGGCTGACCGGCAGGGCAGGGTCCCCACTGGCCCCAGGGTGCCCGAGGTGGGCACGAGGAGCTCACCACCTGTGGGTTTGCCCGAGGGAGGTGACCCGCTGGAGGCTTGGGGGGTGGTGTGCCAGTGTCCTGTGGGAATAAGCCCAGAGCCCGGATTCCACTCAAATGTGGCTCTTTAGGGGGGATGTGGGGATGAGGGCCCCTTCCCTCCCTGCCCCTTCTCAAGGACCCTGAACACAGCAGAAGAGTCCTCTCCCTTGCACCCTGAGCCAGAGTCGGGCTGCTAGGCGCTCCTGGCCTTTCCCAGATCCTCACCCTGCAGGGGGTGTCCCAGAGTGCATGCCTCCTTCCGAGGAAGACCACCAGGTCCCGAACTCCAGGACCATGAAGCTTCTTCCTGCTCCTGGGCGCTCACCCCCTGGTCCCCGGGCGCCCTCTGCTCTCTGGGGTACAACCATCATCTCCCCACTTCCCCCTTCCTTGCTCTCCCCTTGAGGGAGGGGCCCTTAAGGACACGCTGCCTGGACCACCCCGTTTCTCGCCGCCATGTGTGAGTGATACCGCTGGACGCCCCTAAGGGCCCCCCGGCAGTCAGTCGCCAGCCCTGCACCAAGGGCATTTGACCCCATCTTAAATCCACAGGGGCTGCGCAGGGTCCGGCTTGCCTCATTGGGAGAATCAGGTACACGACAAAGGGGGTGCCTCAGCTGGCCCGTCTCAGTCCGGGGCAGTGGGGTCGCAGCCTATGGGACATGGGTGGCCCTTGGCTCTCACTGTGATCCAAATAAGGGACCTTCACAGCTCCTCGTGGGCATGCACATTCCAGGCTGTGGAGCCCTTTACCCGTCAGGAGATCTGGGGGGCAGGGCAGGGTGACTTCAGGCTCCCCATGGGGCAGAGGGTTGGAGCAGCCACCCCAGCTCAGGGTGGTAACAGGGCTCCCTTCCTTCCCATGGGGGTCGGAGGTGGGGGTCTGGCTTCTAGGGAGGCCTGGGGGCCAGAGGGGTAACAAGGGGCCGTGAGGGCTCGTGGAACCCTTTGGGCACCTGGCCTCCCTGCCCGGCTGCTCCGTTTGGGCTGGGGGAGCTTCCTGCCTCCTTGTCCCTGGCCTCGCCATGGATGTGCGTCATGGAGCCCAGAGCCCCAACCCCCGACCTGACGCACTCGTGGCTTCCTGGGCATTGGGGTCACTCCCTTGGGTGGCCCAGCAGTGGGCATGGGCCATCCGGACACTCGGGGGCTGTCCCAGGTGGGCGGGCTCCTGAGCAGGAGACCCCCGCAATAGAGGGTGTTCCCAGCCAGGCTCTGGGAGGAGGGCAGAGCGTGCGCGGCCAGGACCCCTGCGTGGCCGGGCCTGGGGGCTCCTCTGTGGCTCTGCCCTAAAGCCCTGGAACCAGGGGCTCCCCCCGCCACCGGCCCGAGTCCCCGGCTTGGCCCACATTGAGGGCGGAGGCCGGTTTAAATTGGATGTGAGGTTGAGTAAAGCCAGGTGTGTTTTTCTTTTCTTTTTCTTTCAATGTTTTTAACTTATTTTTTAAATTAATTTTTTATAGTTTATTTATTTTTGAGACAGAGAGAGACAGAGCATGAGCAGAGGAGGGGCAGAGAGAGACGGAGACACAGAATCTGAAACAGCTCCAGGCTCTGAGCTGTCAGCACAGAGCCCGACGCGGGGCTCGAACCCACGAACCACGAGATCATGACCTGAGCCCAAGTCGGTCGCTTAACCGACTGAGGCACCCAGGTGCCCCGTGTCTTTAATTTATTTTTGAGAGTGACTGCAAGCATGGGAGGGCAGAGAGAGAGGGAGACACAGAACGAAGCAAGTTCCAGGCTCTGAGGTGTCAGCACAGAGCCCAACGCGGGGCTCGAACCCACGAACCATGAGATCATGACCTGAGCCAAAGCTCGAGCTCAGTAAAGTGAGCCCCCCAGGTCCCCCTTGGGTGTACTTTTCTTAATGGAAATTGGCCGCAGGCAGGAGGGGAGGGGAGGCAGGTGGTTGAGGGTGGGGGGCTGCACTGCAGGGCCCCGTGGCAGCTTGCACTCGCAGCTTGCACTCGCAGCCTGCACTCGCGTGTGGGCTAAGGAATGTGTGCACGTGGGCTCCCCTGTGCGGGGGCTGCAATGGGGTCAGGCCGACTGAGCAGCTCCTCCCAGAGGGTCAGTGGAACCCTGGGGCATCAGGGAAGTCAAGGTGGGGGTGCGAGGGGCACCTCCCTGGGCGTCTGAGCAGCTAGCCCGGCCCTGAGCCCTGGGGGCAGCTCGGGGGTGCTGTGTGCCGGCCCCACCCCCGCTGGCTTTCCTGCACCGCTGCCCAGGCTCCCTTGCAGCGGGTTCTCGACAGATGCATTTACAGGAGACTTTGATCCTGGACTGTTACCTGGGGAGAAGCCAGGGCTGCTTGGGCAGACTGGCAGAGACGGAATGTTCTGGATTTGTGGCAGCTCCCAGCAAACACAGGAGCCTGGCATGGTTTATGGAGTCCTCTTTCCCAGAGGCTGCGTCTAAAGTCTGAGTCTGCTGCCCTCCCCGCTGCCTCTGACCTCTCAATAAACCCCTTTGTGCATAAATTGGCTGGAGTGGATTCTCTTATCTGCATTTCTGTGACCCATGGGACCCAAACCACCCCTGCCCTCCTCACTGCAGACCTTGCCAGTACTGAAGCTTCCAGACCCAGCCCACCTGAGAGCCCACGGCTCAGGGGCAGGGGTGTGGTGGGTGTTTGAGCCAGCTCCTACCAGCTCCAACCGGATTGCGATGGCCAGTCGTTACATTGGGGGACAATCTGAGCCAGTGACATCATGGTGGCAGCTCGGGGCTGACCGTGGGGAGAGTCTTCACCCCAGGCGACCCTCCCCCCACACCGTGGCCCGGCACTATCAGGGATATTTCCATTTTCAGACAAGAAACGGAGGCTCTGCGGTCTGGAGGGGCCAGTGCCCGACTCCGGAGCGGGCTGTGGGCTGGGCTGGGCAGGAATCTGGGCCCCCGGAGCCCGGGCCTGGAAGTTCTCATGCAGCGCAGACGGGCCGGGGCTGTCAGAACAGAGGCAGAGGCCCTGGTTCTGCCCAGGCTGACGCGCCCCGGGAGCAAGGAGGTCAGAGCCCCATCGGCGGCCTAGCCCGGCGAGGCCAGCAGTGCAGGTCTGCCCCTGTCGCCCTGGCAACGACACCGACCTCGGAGCGGGCACAGGGCTGGCTGCCGGGCCGGCCGCCGGGCGCTGCTGGTGCCGTGGGCCGTGGGATGCAGCTGGCGCCTGCTGGGCCCCAGGGTCAGGGGGTGGGGAGACAGCGTCCCAGGGTGGCAGGCGCACCGGCTGAGCGCTCCTGGAGAGGATGGGCATCCGAGGTGCGGGGGGAAGCCGCGGGCAGCGGGCGCAGGGTGGCCGCCAGGCAATGGCGGCAGATGCGGACAGGGGCGCCCGGGGGTCCGATGACTTGCCCGAGGTCACAGGCGCGGGTGGACGCCCAGCTGGCGTGTGGACCGGCTGCGGCGCCGCAGGGGACGGCGGGCAGGCGTGGGGCACCGTCTCGGAAGCTCGGCGGTCCGGCACAGGTGTCTGGGCAGTGGGGGTGTGGCGGCGGCCCCGAGGGGAAGGCTGCCTGTGCGTGAGCTGTGGGGACTGTGTGGCCGGCCAGCCTGCGGCTGTGGCAGCCGCGGCTCCGGAGCAGAGCCCGCAGCCCGGGCCTCGCCTGTGGGGAGTCTCTTGCCGCGGCGTCGGGCCTGCCCGAGGCCGGGGCCAACGAGGATGCTCACGGAGGCCCCGAGGCCTCCCCTTCTCACCCCGCCCCTCCCCACAGGCTTCCAGAAGGGCCGGGAGAGGAGCCTGGGGCGTCCCTGAGCGGCGGCCAGCTCGCTGCTGGACTTCCCCGAGGCCCACGCACAGGGTGCGCCCCCCGGTCCCCGCACGGCTCTGAGACCCCGACGCTGCCCGGCCCCCAGGGCGCCCTTCGTCCGCACAGCGAGCTGGCCGTGGGCCCCTTGGACAGGCCCACGCTGCACTCCTGGCTCAGCCCGGCCGGCACCCTCTGCACGCGCTTCTGGGCGCCATCGGGGTGGGCCTCGCTTGGCTGGGTGGGCTGGGCCCCGCCGCCTCCCCTGGGTGGGTGGTGTTGACGGGAGGGCGGCCCTGCGTGCGGCCAGCCGGGGCCAGGTCCCTCCCCCCCCCTGCTCTCTCATCTCTCCAGAGCTGCTCGCAGGAGCCGCTGGACCTCCCGTCCTTGCCCCGGGCCGAGAATCAGCCTGCCAGGCAGATGTCACAGTAATTAGGACACCAAGCCTGAGGTTTTCCAAGCCAGTGACTTGCATTGTCGACAGAGGGGAATCGCTCTGCTCAGGTTTTACGTGTGTCGCCCCCCGGAAGGGCCGGGCGGGTCCTGTCACCAGGGCGGGCCCAGGAGCGCCTGCCGCCGGGACGTCCCTTCCATCACAAGCGGGTGTAACTCGTCAGAAGCCAAGCCTGTTTCTGCTGTTCGGGTCTCCTCTGCTGTGGGCGTTTGCCCCGCCTTCTGCGCTGATTCCTGCGGAGCCACCCCACCCCCCGCATTGGGGCGTGCGGGGCTCGGACCGCGCGTGTCGGCCGTTTGAACCAGTCACCCCTGGGTGTACAGTGCACTCGTGTTTCAGCCTCACTGATATCTAACACGATCTACCTGACAAATATATAATCTTCCCTTTTCATTTACTGCTCTTGTTTTTACCTTTAAAAGGTTTCCCTCCAGGGGCGCCTCGGGGGCTCAATCAGGTAAACATCCGACTTCGGCTCAGGTCACCATCTCACGGTTCGTGGGTTCAAGCCCCGTCGGGCTCTGTGCTGACAGCTCAGAGCCTGGAGCTGCTTCAGATTCTGTGTCTCCCTCTCTCTCTGACCCTCCCCTGCTCACGCTCTGTCTGTCTCTCTCTCTCAAAAATAAATAAACATTAAAATTTTTTTTTCAAGTTTCCCTCCAAATAGAAAAAATTCCATTCCAGAATCTTTTCATTTCTGGCACCTGTAACTTTAACTTTTCCAAATTTATGCAAAGACCAAATTGAATTGTTTTAATATAATTTAATGCCTGGAGGCCAGTATTTCCCTGATTTTTCAAAGTATTTTGTTTGTGTGTGTGTTAATTCTTCGAAATGTTCTGGGGATTTCTCTGTTCATCATTAAAAGGTTTTGGTCAACATGCACAAAACCACACAGTGATTTGGGGAACAGTGACAGTGTGAGGGTGTCATTGGAGGGTTCGTCCAAATCTTTACTTATCTCTAGAAGTGTGAGTTTGGGGTCTCCTCAGAGTTTATCTAAGGATCTGGGGAGGTTTTAACCAGGCACTGTTTGTGCACCGAGCGACCGTCAATCTCTGCAAACACCACACTCTGTTGGGTGAGACCTTGTGGGTCTCCCTACACAACACGGCTCTGCCCCTCCCCCGCACAGGACAGCACCCGACTTCTGCCAGTTCTGGGGGGACAGAGGGGGTCTGGGGTCCAGGCAGGAAGGGTCTCAGCCATTCTGCGTGGTAGGAGTGGTGAGGGGTCAAAGGCCCTGGGAGTGCTCGGCCTCAGGCTCGCCCTCCTCCAGTCCCCAGAACCGGTAGATGCATTAGGTCTCACAGCAGGTGGGATTAAGGGTGCTGGCCAGCTGGCCTTGGGAAAGGGCGCTACCCTGTGTCACCCAGGTGGGCATCATGCAGTCCTCGCCATTGTTGTGGGTGGACGGGGTGGGGATGGGGGAAGGAGCCCCTGTGAAGATGGAGGAGGGGCCATGAGTCAAGGAACCGTTAGCTTCTAGAAGCCAGAGAGGGAAGGGATTCTCGCCTGGAGCCTCTGGAAAGCAGGTGGCCCCGCCCACACCTTGACTTTGGCTCAGTGAGACCGGGTGGGACGTTCTGAGCCCCAGAATTATAAGACAATACATTTCTGTTGTGTTTGGCCACTAAGTGTGTGATAACTTGTGACCGCGGCCACAGGAGACTGACACGCAGGATCCAGCCCGGTGTTGGCTGGACGTGGCAGGCGGCCCTGGTCTCTGGCGTCGCCCGCCCTCCCTCCCTGGGAACGAGGCAGGACCAGTCAGGCTTGGGTCCTTCATGCGCCTACGGGCCAACCGAACCCACAGGTTGCTACTGACCCTCCCGCGCGTTCCCACCGGGCAAAGAGGCGTCTGCAAGGCATCCCCGCGCTGCCCCGTCCCACATGGTGCCTCCTCATCCCGTGCTCTCAGCCAAAGGCCTGGTCGCCTGGACTCCCGCACGCACACGGTGTCACGGTGTCACCGTGTGCCACCTGGTTACCACGCGTGCGCTCGGCCTTTGGAGGACGGCCGGCGTATAAAGCCCAGCCGTCACCTATCCGGGGACCCAGCAGCTCCGCCGCCAGATACGCACCCAGAGAGGTGAGACCACACGCCGCACGCACACGCCCTGTGACGTTTGCAGCAGCCGCGCCCGGAAGCCACCCAGAGGCCGATCAACAGAATGGGCGCACAAGCCACGAGCTGGTCCTACCCGGGGAGACGGCAACAAAATGAACCGTAAAATCAGCAATAAGAATGAGCAAAGCGCAGGCACGGCCCCACGTAGCGGAGGGAGAGAGGCACGCGGGAGCGCGAGTGGGCGCCCCACCGAAGGGGGCCGGAGGGCGACGAGGCGGGTGGTGGCCCAGGGGGGCGTGGGGGCCACAAAGGCTCTGAGTCTTGTCTGGGGCTGGTCGTCTGGATTTACATAATTGGCAAAACTCACTCAACAGGACACTTAGGGTCCGTGCATCTTCATTAAATAAAATTAAATCAATTACATAAAAATAAAATTGAACGAAAATGAGGGCAAAATTAAGACCACCTCAGAGTCACAGAGCCGCACGGCTCGCTGAGGTGGCTTCTCCTCCAGGCTTACGCGCTGCCGACGGCGGCAGATTCACAGGCTCTCCTAGCGTGAAGCTGTCCCCCGGGGACGGGAGGGCCCGGGCGCGGTGTGCCACTGCTCTGCTGGTACGTGGGTTCAGTCGATGAGTGTATGTTCAGAAGTAGGACCGCCTGTCTTTTTCTTTCAGAAGTGATTAATCCGGCCTTGTTTAGGAGAACATACCTGAGCAGGTAAGCGGCAATGAGGCCGGTCCAGCTGTCACCTACTCGTGTGTTCGGGAGAGGTGCCACGGGGCTGCGGCGCCCATGCCATGCCCTGCTGCACAGCCCTGGGGGTGAGAAGTCTCCCCATCTGACGGGAGGGACCTCGGGAGACTAAGGTTGAGGGGTTCCGTAACTTGCTCAAGGTCAAACAATAAAGAGAAGAGACAGGGCTTGATCCTTTACGGTCTGACTGGAAATGTGTGCCCTTCACAGTCCCGCTGGACTGCCTTCTCAGCAGCGTGCAAATAGGGAAGGGAAGGTGGGGAGCACCCGGGGCACCCGCGCCCTGGGAAGGTGGGGGAGAAGGGCAGCACCCGGGAAGGTGGGGCAGCACCGGGGCACCCGCGCCTGGGGGAGGTGGGGAGCACCCGGGCACCCGCGCCCTGGGGGAGGTGGGGAGCACCGGGCACCCGCGCCCTGGGGAGGTGGGGGAGCACCCGGGGCACCCGCGCCCTGGGGGAGGTGGGGAGCACCCGGCACCCGCGCCCCTGGGGAGGTGGGGAGCACCCGGGGCACCCGCGCCTGGGGAGGTGGGGAGCACCCGGGGCACCCGCGCCCTGGGGAGGTGGGAGCACCCGGGGCACCCGCGCCCTGGGGGAGGTGGGGAGCACCCGGGGCACCCGCCCTGGGGGAGGTGGGGAGCACCCGGGGCACCTAGACCCTGGGGGAGGTGGGGAGCACCCGGGGCACCTAGACCCTGGGGGAGGTGGGGAGCACCCGGGACACCTGCACCCTGGGGAAGGTCAGGCAGCACCCGGGGCACCTGTCCTAGGGAAGGTGGGGAGCACCTGGAGTACTTGGGGGACATCCTCAAGACATAGTCTCTGGCTAGAAGGGCCTGGAAGGGGTGTGCATGCCTGTGTGTGTGTGAGCACAGCTGTGAGGTATGTGTGCATTTGTGTACATGTAAGACTGTGTATGCACATCTGCACGTGTGTGTTCGTGTTCAGGTGTGTTTGCATGTGTGTGTACGAGTGAATATGTACGTGCACGTGAGAGTGGGGATGTATGTGTATTGTGCATGTGTGTGTGCATGAGTGTGTGTATGTATGTGTGGGGATGTGCGTGTGTGTATATGCGCACACGTGTGCATGGGGTGGACGTGTGTGTGTCAGTGGATTTGTATGTATGTGGGGGGATGTGCAGGGGTGTGTGTACGTATGTGGGTGTGCATGAATATGAAGTGTGTGTGCGTGTGCGGGTGTGTATGTCTGTGGGGGGACATGTATGGGAGGCATACGGATGTGCATGTGTGGCAGAGGGGAGGGGTGTTGGTGGTGCTGAGGTTAAGAGGTGCCGGAGGAGGAGCCCCGCCCGGCCAGCACTGCCCACCACGGTGAACACATGACCGTGTCAGAAGCGCCCCAGGTGCTGGCTTGGCCGACGGTGACCTGGGAGAAGCCCCGTGCTGGCCGGGCGAAGGGGCAGGTGTGACCCCACCCCCCGGGTCGTGCGGAGCCCCTCCCGGGCTTCAGGAGGGAGCCCCGGCCGTGAGCAGTCCGGCAGACGTTTTGCGGACATTTCTCCCGGAAATCACGACTTGGAAGAAATGACCGCAAGAAGACTGCAGTTGCGTGAACATATCCTTCGAGTTATTGACCACAGTAACGGCCGGTGAGAGCCCCATGGGTTTGCCAAAGGTGCCCGGCCGGCACACTCCAGAATACCGCCTGGGTGAGGTACGGCACGCTGCCAAAGCGGCGGGAGGTGGCCACGGCCCGCCACGTGCGGAGTCACGGGGAGGCGCCGGCCGCCTTGCACACGCTCGTCAGAGGACGGAAGCCAGGAGAGCTCGCTGGGAAAGACGTAAATATTTCAATGTTCTCTCCAATTCCCCTCTCGTTTGCATCTGTAATTTAAACAAACCTTGATTTATACTTTTGTGTTTCTACCCACTAGAACAGAGATCAGATTCTGTGCCAAGGACGCGGAGGCACCGTTTGTTGGCCGGGTCCCGGGCACACAGCCACAGCAGCCGGCAGCGGGCACACGTCTGTCTGGCCCCTCGAGGGGGAGAGAACTGCGTGTGGCGGCGCCCAGTTGGCCCTTCCCCGTGGGTAAACTGAGGCTTGGCGATCGGGAAGTGGCAAGTGGGACTCCTGAGTGCTTCGGCCTGTTAGCCTCTTGTGTTCGCCAGGGCTCCCCGGAGCCCAGCACCGCCAGGACGGGGCGTGTAGAGAGGAGAGAGAGCTTTGTCACGGGGATGGGGTGCCAGGGGCCCGGCGCGGGGAGGCCTGCAGGGCTGACGGTGTTGCGGTCTGAAAGCCGGAGAAGCCCCCTTGCTGCAGACGCTGGTCTTTTCTTCCATTCCTCCCTTCACCTGATTGGGTGAGGCCCTTGCGTTGTGCGAGGCCACCTGCTTTACCCAGACTCCTGTGACGTGTGTTCATCGCATCCGGAAACATCCTCCGGGATGACACATAAAACTAACGATCCCGGGGCGGCCTCCCCTCTTGTGTGTGGAGGAACCTGGAGGCGTCCACGTGCGGGATAAGCCCCCAGATGGCCACCCACCACCCTCTGCCAACCCTGCCCCCCCAGGCCACCCCAGCCAGTGAGGTCTCTTTCTTCCTTGTGTCAAACCTCAGATAAAACCAGAGGCCCCGCCCCCAGTCGGCCCTAGGAAGGTCTCGTCCCCCCACGACCCCTCTCGGGAGTGCAGGCACCCGTTTGAATCTGAATGTCAGGGAACAAGTACCCCATTAGTGTATGTTCTGTGCAGTATCTGGGGGTCGTGTGCACTGAAAACAGCGTCCGCTGTTCGTCTGTGATTCAGGTTAACTGCAGAGCCCGCACTTGTGCGCCCCCGGCCGGCTGCCCCTGGGCCAGCTGCCGCCGCCAGCGCCTGCCCCACCCCGGGCCCCCAGAGCCCCCTGCCCTTGTCGGCTCTCCCTGGGGAGGGGCGTCCGTGTCCCAGTCGGCCCAGCCCCCCCCCGAGGCACACGGTCTACTTGCCGACCTGAAAGGGGCTCGGAAAAATCTCAGCCTTCGGAAATCAGTATTGAAATCCCAACCCGGGCCTGGCCCGAGGAGGCGCCAGGCAGGTCTCCCCCCCGGGAGTGGGGGCCACACGCACGTGGCCACGGGGAGCCAGACTCCGGCCACAGGGGGCTGCGCTGCGCCCCTGCTCTGTGCTCTTGGGCAAAGATCCCCGAGAGTTCCAAGGCAGAAAGGGCAGAGCATTAAACCAAGCGCGGGGCCCTGAGCTCGGGCGGCCCCGGCCCTTGCTCCCCTGCAGCCGGCGGCCACAGGTAGGGGAGTAGGCCCGGCCTGGCCCCTGCCCCACGGGGCCTCCCCCCAAAGCCTCCGGCAACGGTACATCTTTTACACCCAGGAGGCCTGCACGGTGGTGATGGCATCTCCCTCCACCTCCAGCCCCGAGGGCGTGTGTCGGGTGGCGCCCAGGGGTGCAGGCGGCCTCGCTGTGTCGGGCTGGGGTGTCGGTCGCGGGGCTGGGCGAACGCGGCCCTGAGGACGTGTTCCCAGTGCACCCTCACGTCCCCGAGGCCGCCGTGTAAGCAGGGAGCCGGCCTGCGCACTGGACCACGCGGGCCCGCCCCACCCGATTCCTCACCGAAACCTCCCCGCCGCCTTCCTGGGTAAACCGAGGCCGGGGAGGGCGCCCTCCGGCGGGGTGACCGGGACCCAGGGCACATCCCACTGCGCTGGCGGAGCGGCCCGTTCCCCAGACACACGGACGCCGCCAGGCCTTGGTAAAGAGCGTCATAAATATATTTCTGTACAGACGATACAATAAATAGCTGGTGTGAGACACGCAAATCCGCGCGAAGCCCGTGTTCGCGCCCGGGCGGGCCAGGAGCGGCCGGTGGCACCGGGGACCGTGGGCCCCATGGGGAGGCCCCGCTGCTTCTGAGGTAAAACTGTGTGAGCGCTTCCCTTGCCGCGAAGCCCCTGCAGCTCACCAGGCGCGGGGGGCCGCACCCTCTCCCCGCCCGCCCGCGGAGCCCCCAAGCCCGCCGTGACGCTCACAGGGCAGAGGGGTGGACGCCCCCCCCAGGGCCGGGGGGAGGACGGCGGCTTCCTCGGGCCTCGCGGGCGGGCCGCCGGGCGCCCTCACCCCGTCCTCAGCTTCAGCACCCGGGAGCGGGGCTCCTTGGCGCTGGAGTAGACGAGGTAGGCGCCGGCCGCCGTGCGGAACGCCTCCCAGTCTCTGCAGCCGAAGGTCGGGAGGCTGTGCACGGCCACGAAGCCTTCAGAGCCCTGCCACCTGCCGGAGACGCGGCGTCAGCCGGGACCCTCTCCAGGCCTGCGCCCGCCCCCGCCCTGCCCCAGGCGCCGCAGCGCCTCATATCCAGCCCGGATCCTGCCCCCGGCAGGCACCCCCCTCAAAGGGCAGGGGGGACATGGAGGAGGTCCTGGTGCTTCCAGAAGGTTCACTGTAGGGGCTGAGCCAGGGCCTCCCCTTACCCCTGGGGTCGGTGCTGACAGCGAGCACGTGCCCTCAAACACATGCCCGTCATCACAAGGGCGTGGCGCCGTCTGTTCTCAAAGAACGCAGCAGCGCCCGGCTCATTGCTGGGCGACCCCGGCCCCCCCCACTGGGGCCCCCACCCGCCCACCCTGTGCAGCCAGCAGCCACTCTCGGGTTGCCTCCAGAAGGGTTCCACTGCAATGGCTTCACTTTCTAGGGCGAGTTCCCACGGTGGGCACCTGGGTCACAAAGCACGATAGTGTTCATTTGGTATTTGTCCAGAAACTTCCCAGAAAGGCTGGGGCGGGTCCTGTCCTGGTGGGAAAGGGCCGGGCCGTCCGCACGGGGCGGGGGCTTCAAACAGCCTTCAAGGAAGGGCGGCAGGTCCCCTGGCTCCTGATGTCTACTCAGGTTTCCTTATTTTCTTCCTGTGATTCCTGCTCTTCCCTTTGCCCGTTTTCCCAAATTAAAATTATCTTTCATTAATCTCTAGGAGATCCTCTTCCATCAAATGTGTGGTCAATAGTTTTCTTTGTGTGTGTGCTTTTAATGTTTATTTAATTTTAGGAGAGAGACATAGAGCGCAAGCAGGGGAGGGGCAGAGAGAGAGGGAGACACAGAATCTGAAGCAGCTCCAGGCTCCGAGCTGTCAGCACAGAGCCCGACGCGGGGCTCGAACCCATGAACTGTGAGATCGTGATCTGAGCCAAAGTTGGACCCTTAGCCGACTGAGCCCCCAGGTGCCCCAATAGTTTCCACTGTGAATAGAACGCCTTTTCCCCCAGAACCCTGACTTTTACAGGATTTGCCTGGTGACCTTGGGACAGGCCTTGTTTATGGAGGCGCCACGCCTGCCCGGGTAAGCTCGCGGTCAAAGTCGTCTCAGCTTTTCTGCTAATATTTCTGTTCTTTACTTATTTACATTTAGATTTTTAATCCTTGTGAAGTTTACTTCTGTGTATAATATGCAGCAAGGTGCAGCTGTGTTTTCCTCCAGACAGATAGGGAATTATACACAATTAATTACTAAGTAACACATAGTGCCTCCTTTTCTCATTGACTTGAAACACATTTATCGCTTTAAATGTAGGTCGCTGGCTTCTCTTCTGGACGATATGCTGTCTGCCTGCCTGTTTATTTTTGGCAGAAACCACTGTCTGAGGGCCTCCCCCACTGTGCTGCTCTTTCAAAATTTTCTTGGCCACATTTGAAAATATATTCTTCCACATGAATTTTAAAAGCACTTTGTCATGTTAAAAATTCTACTTTCTAGGGACGTCTGGGTGGCTCAGTCGGTTAAGTGTCCGACTTCGGCTCAGGTCACGATCTCACGGTCCGTGGGTTCGAGCCCCGTGTCAGGCTCTGTGCTGACAGCTCAGAGCCTGGAGCTGCTTCATATTCTGTGTCTCCCCCTCTCTCTTGTCCCTCACCTGCTAGTGCTCTGTCTCTCAAAAATAAATAAAAATGTAAAAAAAAAAAAATAATAATTTAAGCTAACCACAAAGAACATAGATAAATCCTACTATTTAAACTACCCAGGTCTGGGGGTGCAGACGGAAATCTCTGCATGTGTATTTGTTGAGTTAGGCTCCATATGAAATGGGATAAAAGCAAATCCTCAAAAGGAAGCCACAGTCTAACTCGTTTGCTCTTATCGAGCCAAACGTCTGAAATCAATCAGGAGCACAGCGCCGCCGGTGGCCTCTGCGCCAGGAAAGCGAGCTCGCCCATGAATCACACACCCGCAGATCGGCGGAGAAGAACCAGGCCAGCGCCACGGCACAAGCCGCCACGGCCCGCGTCAGAGGTGGCCGGGTGACGCTGGTGCTGTCCCCATCAGTCAGCCAGACAGACACGCGTGCGGGGCTGTTCTGGGATTTCTAGCTCATGAAGAAAGCCAGGTGAGCAGTAAAAACATTAGCAATTAAGAGACGCGCTCACAAATGTAATCACACCTCTAGAGGTTCTGTGAGGCTCTTCTTAAGAAAAACTAGCAGGGGCACCTGGGGGGCTCAGTCTGTTGAGCGTCCGACTTCGGCTCAGGTCATGAACTCACGTTCGTGGGTTCGAGTCCCGCGTCAGGCTCTGTGCTGACAGCTCGGAGCCTGGAGCTGCTTCAGATTCTGTGTCTCCCTCTCTCTCTGCCCCTCCCCTGCTCATGCTGTCTCTCTCTCTCAGAAATAAATAAAACATTAAATAAAAAAGAAAAGACAAGCTAGCTGACCTGAGATGCTCATTAGGTCAGGTGGCCAGACGCCCCGGCTGTCATGCTCGATGGCTGGGAACAGAGAGGGAGACGTCCCAGGTGCTGTGCTCACAGAACTTGAAAACCTCCCAGGGGCAACTTGAAGATGCCCCGGCGCGTGTGCGAGGGAAGCAGGACATCTGACATGGGACAGCCACCCAGCCCTGGATGGGACATTCCATAGAATAAAATGGCACGGACTCTCAAAGCGCGGGGTCGGGACACGGT